>DWNA01000356.1:0-25283 GCA_018249835.1 Heliconius besckei | reverse complement strand
AGAGGATGTCATGGCAAAGCGCGAGGCCAGTTCCTCGCTCTGGTAGTCAGAGTGGTGGTAGTCTGGTACTCATATTCTATCTGTCTGTATATTCGGGATGAGAGCGGCGTATGGAGAACGGAGTGTCCTAACACTTGGCTTTCTCAGCCTACCATGCTACAAGTGGGGCAAGCGTGAAGCTAAAAAATATATTTGTAAAACAATTTCATTTAAAATTTTAATATTTTTTTATACATTTATTTTCGTACATTTAAACAAATGGTATAATATAAATAGAAAACTTAATTTTAATAAATACATACATGTGGTAATTAAGTGAGGATTTACAAGTGTTACGAATTATTTGGACGAAGCCCTCTACATATATCCTAAAGTTTCAACACTTCTAAGGTTTATTGAGGATGTATAGGTCATGGAGGGCAGATGGTAGACGCGTGCGCTTCCGTTTCCGACTACCAATGACTTCCTCGAACGAACGACAGGTGGCTTTGTTAATCATTTTAATATGTATGATCAATTAACTTTACATATATATTTCTTTTGTTTTCTATAAAAGGCACAAAAGATGTATGTTTTATGCAGTTACTTATATGTGATGAGAATCAAAGCGCTTCAAAAACTGAATAACTTACTAGAAACATTCTTTTTAATGTCTAAGACACGAAGGTCGCCATTAAATTCCTGTGCAAAATATATATTATTTTATATATATACTATTATATTTTAGATATACTAGTACTTAAAATCAAAAATAAAAAGAGCAGTTAAAATGAACATCCATTTCCTTAACAATGATAAACAATAGAGACCTTTAGAATTCCTTCATTATAAAGAGACATATAAAACGAGAAAATTTTTCATCGGCCACCATTGCATCGGTAAAGCGAGTCCGTATATTGTTGCAATTTCAAATATTCCCATTACCGTGGAGCGTGAACAGCGGAGATGGAGAAATAAGAAATGGCGGACAATAGTAAGTGTGTGGCCGATAGGGTTCCCAATAATTAATTGTGAAAAACTTAATTATCCTTATATTAATAATTGGAGATAAATATCTATCGTGCAGTTAAAATGTAAATGAAGATTGAAAATGTAATTAAATTTCTTTTAGTATTAAATAATAACGAGATCAACTTCGCAACAATGGATTGTGACTTGCGTAAAATATAACAAAATAACAAGTAGGTAACTGTAAAATAAACTACATTAATTATATACAGTTTTAATTTAGCTATTTACAAATAAAATAATAGGATTGAAATATAAGACGTGATGTTCCAACCCTAATTTCAAATATGGCGTCGCCGAGGAAACGCTTCTGTTGACTCCTTCGACAAATACACAACTAATAATGTCTACATATACCTTCATAATATGCTTGGATGGGGAAGAAAAACACATGACATTGTCTTTGTTATTAAGACTGTATAATAGTTCTTAATTTTTTTATTAGCTTCACAAATAGCATACAGCAGTGTCCTGTATATGGGTGTGTGTGTCCTGTATATGAGTGTAACAGGGTAGGCAGAAGGAGCTTAGTGTTAAGACACTACGCTTCCCACTCTCTGCAGAATTCTAGGGCCATTGTCGAGCTTTGCCTCAACACCAGACGGAAGAAATTAAAATATTAAATATTTAATTTCTTTGAGTTGTTTAATAAGTTTAATTGTGACTTAATTTATTACTGTAATTTTAATATTATCGCCATACTGATCCTTTTGGCTTAAAATCCTACTAAATCTTGCAAGCTCAAATTGACTCTGAATAAAAACTTTTTAATATAATATTTTAATATCTTAAGCTATTTGTGTATATTATAATTAATTAAAAATAAACGAAATCACATATTCTCGAGCTGTCTGATCAGCTTATGAGAGTTTCATATAAAACCATTCTAACGTATAACAAAATGTAGATACAAGATTAAATATTAATTTATTATATTAAATATAAATCGTTATTATAGATGAGCCGATAAGGCAATTATTGCTAGACACCTAATTAATGCCTCGAGGACGATATAATAGGCAGCTATGGGCATTCGAGCACGTAATGGACGCGTGGCGTATCCAGGAGTGCGCCGCGCTCCAGTGCACGGGTCCTTAGTGTGATAACGCAGAAAGAAAATCTAAGGGGGGGGGCTATAAAAAGATATTATATTTATAGTCTTATTTTCTATTTATGGATCTTAATTATCATTAAATATAGTTTATTTTACCTTTAATATATCTATCTATAATACATGAATCAAGTTAACATTGAACAATATTGCCAGTATGAAAATAAATAAATATGTGGTGTACGTATATTTCGAAAGCATCGAACCATAAGTAAATTAATCACCAATTTTCCTTTTACCTACAGTGAGTTGAGAGATCCAAATTATATTACCACTAAATGAGTTATCTGTTAAGAACAATCTAAAAGCCACTCGCGTAATCTTTATATGTGTTTAGATTGGGTAAAAGTGGTTTTCTTTTAACAAATTCTTACCGACTTGCAAACAATCTCGTTTGAGCGGAGAATGCCAATCGATTGTATTTTTTTCAGCTTCAGGCTATATTCTGCATGTACCAGGGTAACCAGAGGGAGCCTAGTGTTACGGCACTACGTCCCCCACTTTCCGCCGAATTCTGGAGCGAGGAAATGAAAAAAGTAAATATTTCATTTCTTCGAGTGGGAATCGAACCCCTAACTACCCCATTTATAGGCACACTTTGGCCTCATTGGGTTTTCTACGCTCTAATAACATGCGGGACGATATTTCACGCATCTCAGTACTAAAGTAAATCACTTAGTTCAACACAATCCTACATACACGATTTATTGTATACAGGTTGCTGAGATAAAGCGTAGACAATGGACTATCAGATCGCGGGTTGTGGCAACACGTGTATGCTTTTAGACTTCGACACGCAATTACATTGTCGATGTCGATACTATCATTCGTCACTAACTGGCCTTTATATGGCTAACGGTATAAAAATTACTTTGTGTGTATATTATATAATAACAATAAATAAACAGAATAGACGCCACTGGTCGTGGGTTCGATCCTCACTTAAAGAAATGAAATATTAATTTAAATGCATACTTTTATTTCTCCGCTCTGGTGTCGCGGCAACACACAATGCCTCCAGGATTCGGCGGAAAATGGGAAACAGAGAGTCTTAACCTTTCTACCCTACTGCCTGCGGGATATAGCGTGAAAAAAAATAGATAGCTAGTCTCCATGTATTCGAGTAAGGTCTAGACGCAGTCTGTAATTGCCTCTGAATAAGGGTAATTTAGGGAACTATACGCTTCCCTCGTCAAATAGATTTCTACATACATATTACATGTATTTAACAAAGTTAATAATTTAAATCACAGAAACAACTAGCTGGTCGCTGCGTGTTACTAATTACATCATTTACGGTTACAAAAAGTTTAACAGGCGGTTATCAAGTATTCATTTACAGCGGGAGGGTTCGAGTTAATTGTACGAAAAAATTCATAGATGCTATAAAACTTGCATTGTGTGAATTTGAAATAATAAAAAAGTAGGGTGTAAGTCACCCTCTCCGTGTGAGATATCGACGATGTCATTAAAAGACACGCGCGTCTACGTTGCTCGCGTTTCCTTCATTTTTCGCGCATCACTAGTTACGTTTCATATGAAAGGTGCATAATATCTCGTGTACAGTATACGTGTTATGTACTAGCGTACAAGCGCCCCGCTCGCGGGTTCGCCCGCTTGAATTTTTTTTTTAATTGACTAATCTGCATTGATTTCGTTTTTTAATGCTAATATTCTTTTCAAAACAGTCTCTATACTTATACTGAAAAGTTATAGAAAGTTATATAAAAAGTTCAGCCAATTCAATAATTTACAGTTATAGCAATTATGTCAAATAACAAGTAATATGTCTTTTTATTTATAAATCGATAGAAATTAAATAAATAGTTAATGTTAAGAAAAGCTTGCTGAAGCCAGATATAGTTGTTAAAGCTGCAATTAAATCGGTTGGTTAGACCGTAAACAAACGCGCATATTATAAAACAAAAGTAACTACTAACAAACAAAGAGGGAAAAGTTTTAAAAATCATTGTTTTAGTTCTATTACCTTGTTAAATGCCAACAATTTTTTTTTCTTATATACATAAATATCCTATGTACAGACGACGATCTGTAACGATTTTATTAAGTATAGATTTATTTACCTATGTAGCAGAACTCCTGATCGAACATCGTAAAGTTAGGCTTCGGTTAAAAGTTTTCTTTATATGCAACTACGATTGGTAAGACTACGCTAACTTTTTTTTTATTATTCTTGACAAATTCCTGCTTTTACAGTATCTACTTAATAAATTATTAAAACAATAATCTCAAAATTATTGAGAATTTTTTAAGCTCTTTTGTGTATTGGATGACGTAAATAAGTCATTATGTTTTACCCAAAACGGTGAAATAAGTAATATATTAAAAATATTATTATACCTAATTGGGAACCAACGATACATGTCTAGTGCAATATAACATTTTCGCTTGAAAATTTAAGTTTATTTCTTATTAATCATGATTTTTATTAATCTTTTAGAATGTAGGACCCAAAATCCCTTTTTTAATAAAGCAATTAGAAATGATATCAACATTGTATTCAGATTACACTACCTGTATTGTCATTCAAAGACAAGAAGAGAGCTATAAATTTCGTTCTGTCGTATAAAAATAATAGCCGGTTCTATAGCAGCTCCCTCGTGACATATATCGGAGCCGCATCATGTGTTACAATACCGATAGACATCAGTTCCCGTCCCAACACAATGTACGAGTCATTCTTACGAACGAATCAATGGAACGCTTCGGCTTGCATATTTTTATTAAGTGTAAAAAAATGTATAGTGTTCATTCACTTCTTGTTTCTTTTATGGAGTTTTCAGTAAAAAATAGGTATAGCAGTCACTCGCCTCTTATTTCTTTTATGGATTTTAGGGCTTTCTTTCTTTAGTTTTGCACATTTATGTAAGTAAATCTTACAATGCTTAAAAAGTTTGCACATTTTTTTATATAGAAAAGACAACGTAATACGTTAAGTGATCACCGCTGCTCACGACCTCGTGCTACACCAGAGGAGCTATAGATGCGTGCCGGCCTTTATCGTGGATATGGCGCTTTTTGAAGGTAGGCCATTCGACAGTTGGATGGCGCGTGGGAGGAAGTTCTTCCAAAACCGCTCACTAGTGGAGTGTGGATGATATTTGAGTTTGTAACATATTCGTATGTTCAGACCTGATCATAATACAATGTTTTCAAGACAATCGACAAATTGAGAAAATGTAAAATTATTTAGTGAATTTAAAAATATTTAATGAGTTAATAAAATTTAATTTGTTTGATTTAAAAGTAGCAGCAATTCAATTGCAGTTGTACTTCGCTCTAGTGTCGAGGCGAAGAGCGACGTTCATTTTCCGCCACTCAACATATAATGTCTCCAGAAAATCCGGTGGAGGGTGGGAAACTGAATGTCCTAAAACCAGGTTCCCGCTGCCTATCTTTAATACACAAATATGTATAAGTAACTTTAATACAATATAAATCCACTTTAATTTCAAAACCCCTTTGAGTGCTACACCAGTGTAATAATTTACACATGATTACGTCGCAGATGTGCATGTAACATTAACCCCGGTACCTCTTGATAAGGTTTCAGCGAGTGATAAAGTCGGGCGGTCTTATGTTAGATTGGCACGCGACCGCGCGGCCACGCCTAATAACCCCATGGTATCAGATACTGAGGTTATGGCTCTTCCATAAAGCTGATGAATTAATGAACTAATATAAGTGTAAGGGTTTTATCAAATAGTATATGCGATAGAAAATTTTGATGGTGAATGTTACATTTCAAGTGGAATAATATTTCTTGCGATACATACGCTTCATAAGAAACGGAAAGAAAATGGCGAAACGACTATGAAAATTAGGAACGTAGTGTTTTAATGGGAACGGAGTAGCTTAACATTAGGTTCCCAGGTTCCTTCCGTCTAACCTGCTATGTGCAGCTGCCTACAGCATGAAGCTAAATAAAATGTGTATGGCTATTCTTATTTCTATTAGAGATTTACATTCAAATAAGCGAGACGTTATTAATTTATTAGCAAACTTACTTATTTGAAGGATAGCGTTGTATGCAAATGTGTATTTTAAATTTTTTTTGCTTGTAATAGAATATAAAGGCTGACTAACGCTGCAGGAGATAAATTACTTATTATTATTATTATTATTATTTAAGCACTCAGTTATTATTCGAGTTTGTACAACCGTTAATCATTACACGAACACAGCATAGTTTCAATGGGGCCTCGTCTGAAACTGGCAGTTGAACATAAAGGAACGGAGAGCGCACCTCGAAATAGGCACTCTAAAGGCTTGTAATTTTAGATATCGAGCCTCCCTTCCCAAATCCCCCGACTCATCCCAACTCGACTACGGATTAGAATGAAAATACAACGCTTTATTATCTTCCCTTTGACCGTATGTCTTACCTTTATCGGGCCACTACTGTTCTTTTTATCAGCTGAAACATGATTACTTCCATAATCAATGCACAGACAATAGATTTTTTATGTTGAAATATTTTTATTTTTTTGGTTGTTTTTCTTACGTATGAAATATATTATCATTTTTTTCGTTCATTTTTTTGCATCCATTGTGAATATTCTGTAATTTGGAGTTGAAGTAGAAAGGAAGTGGTATATCTCTTGGTTTTTAGGGTTCCACGTATACGTACGTGCCACTCAGAGGTGTAACTCCAAACGGAATTTTGCTTGATGAAGTAGAAATGATCCGTATAATGCAAGTATAAATATTTCCTCGGGCTTATTCACTCGGGTTGTTCACAAACCTCGCTTTCGATTCAACTGCGCTACGGTGGGTAGTTGATAACTAAATAATTATACCGAGTAGGTACTAAGTAAATTAATGAAATGAACGAATGAATTATATTTTAAAATAATTTTGAACATTGTTTGTTATTTGATACGTATTCATATTACATCTGTATTTTCACTATATTCCGTATATAGCAGGGTAAGGCAGGCAGATTGAGAGAGGGAGGGGGGGCTGAATGAAAAATGAAAATATTAATAAATAATAATTCATTCCCCGGAATGGGGATTGAGCCCATAGCCGTCGCGTTACAGTCAAATCCTTGTGCTTCAGCGCTACGACGGTTTCACTTAAATTAACGATAGCACTAACATTCTCAGTCAACATTATAAAAGCAACATAAAATAAAAGTTATCATTTTATTTAAAGAGAACATAAATAAACCAACAGTTTTAATATTTCGCAATTCATTTTTTTATAGACATTGTTGACCACAATTTCTTTTCGTTGTTAGAAATCATTTGCATTTTATATCTTTATAAGGTGAAATCAACACGAATTTTCGTTAGAGACACGTTTCAGCGACAGTGGATCGCTCTATAAGCGACATTTATCTGCGTTGGCACAGGGGTGTCCCTTTGTAAAACGCTTGAGGATGAAAGATTTTCCTCCTTTTATTATTTCACGCGTAATTTATGGCGCCTCTTAGGTTCTACGTTTCCTCTTGTGAAGAGTCTTTACTCATATAAACGAATTCTTACTTTTAACATTCTATTTGACTGACATTTATTGCGGACATTTTTATTTTAAAACAGGTTGTTTGGTTAACCTCCGTGTTGTATATTACTTTGAATGAGCAAGTCGATGTTTTTATTCATTTCATGTATAACGTTATTCCAGTGATTTAATAGCAGCGAAAATGCGAAGATCAAAGAGCTCTATGCATTATATTAAAGTTTCATCCGACGCCGCGCGCGGGCGCGTAGCCCGGCAATTTCCTTTTCAATTACGCCTACTTGAAATAAAAAAATACAATTTTTATTTGTGCCTTGGTAATTAAAAAGGGATTCTGTAATGAAAAGGTATACCGCCAGTTCCGGGCGCTCCTCTCAATTTCGCTTCCGTTTGTTTGTTCCACGAGAGCCACGCCTTCGGGGACTAAAGTAAAGGGTTGCCGACATCAACTCTGTTATACGCCATGTATGTCAACAAAATTAAGCCGTTGATGAAAATTCAGTTTTCGCTTTTTGCATTTATATTACTTTTACTAAATCAGTGATTATATAAAAACGTTAGCTTGCGTCAAAGGATGATGAAATAGCTAATTAGGAATTTTATAATTATGAAATGGTATAAAATTTTAAATATAAAACTCAATCATTTATTACAAAACATAAAAAATAATAACGTTAATTTGTAATACGTACGTATGTAGGTAAACATATGAAATGGCTTAGAGGACAATCTTTAATGTACACAACGCTTGGAGTGGTAAATGCGATCGACAAAGTGACGTCACGGATGTTCGACCGATTGCCACCCGACTCGGTGCTTCCTGTGTTCCGGGAAACTTAGTCTCCTCTTTGACTATATCTGCATAGATAATGAGCCCAGATAAACTATTATAAGTTTATTTTAAATCTAAATCTTTATTCATGATTAATTTTTAAACATACGATTCCATGTTCTATTATTATTAAATATGTCGTAAATAAACGATAATTTTTAGTTTAAATTTCAATTGTTTTAATATTTATTAAAAAAATAAACTCTTTTAAGGTTACACAAAGTGGCAAGTTGTTGCTAGCGCACTGCGCAGAGATATTGAACTAGTTCGTGTTATACTTTAGTAATGTAAAAATAAACGAAATTATAAAACTAAAAACGTTTTCATTTTATCAAATAGCCCTCACTTGGCTATGTATAATTACTTTAAGGGTTCATGATTATATAGTCTGTGGTTCTTTAAAAGTAAGCGCATTTTTAATCATTGTATATTTAATTATTTACAAAGGGCGTCCACTTGGACCTTTTTATTTTCATTTATTTAAAACATGTATTTGAAGTTACATATGTGAAATATACTAGTAGAACAGTTGTATTTTAATGGCATTTACATTTATATATGCGTTTAGTATCTAAGTACATCAACATGGAAGTAAAGTACCAGAGAAGTATTTTGTAGGTATTTTTTTTTTATATACTAATACAACTAAATGTGCCTTTTGTTCAACTATAATGCTTATGAAAATTCGTCGCTTGAGTTACAGCGTATTAATTCTTATTTTAAAATATTGCACCATATTACTACGGAGATCTTCAGTTTTATGAAGAGATAATGCCCTCGAACGCCAGCGACCCTCTCGAAATATTCTAAGAAATTTGCGATTCAAATGCGTAAAGCCGTTTAAAACGCCTAACAAATTAAAGGCGGACTCGTTAAAGCAATTACTGATTACATAATGAAATAATTCTTTTGTTATTCAATATACTAAATATGACGAAACGCTCATTACTTCATTAGTGTATACAAAACGCGCGAAAAATCGTACAATTGTTTTTTTTTTAAATATTAGAATGATTTGGATGTAACTTTGTGTTGCTCTATGAAAAAAAAACAACTAAATAGTATTATTATTATATAATCTGTAAGTGTATTTTAAATAGCATATAATTTACCAACTATTAATAACGATAAAAATGCTTGGCAGGATATAAAGATGCGAGTATGTACGAACTCTAAGGATTATAACAAGTGCAGAGCAAAAGTGTGGGATAAAATAGAAGCTAGTCCTGAACTATCCTTTGAGTTGAGTAGAACTAGTGTGTTTTAATATTTAACCGGAACCGCACTCCGAGTATTTGGATATACAAGGAAAACCGTCATAACGCCATCACGCGGAAAAACCAACTCTAGATTTGAAAGCTTCATATTAATCCGAAGAACTTTAGTTATAAGATAAAACTGAATCATTATTGTAAACTGATTTCAAATTAAAGATATATTATTATCATTCCTTAGAGTTTTTTTAAATTTGCTAAAAAAGACAAGGAGACTTAAACAAACAAAAGATTTAATCTGTAAGCGTTTTTTTGTCTGTCCTGTGTTTAAGTAGAAGTCACGAGAGAGGACGTCTTATCGGGGCGGCCGGTACCTATTTGCCGAACCTCCCGCGCCCCGCACCCTGCACCAGCCCGCCCCGCACCACCCTGCCGCACCGCCGCGCTGTAACTTCCCTTGTTTGCAAACTCGGATTGCATCTCTCGTTCTACTTTCCTCAGGATGTCCGCAATTTAGTTTTATGACTTAAAACGTCGTCACTGACCTAAACGCTGTTTATGATTTTATCTTCCGATTATCAGGCGTTGAGCTCCGTCACTAAACACACAATGCCTCGAAAATTCGGCAGAAAGTGGGGTACGGAGTGTCTTAATACTAGGTTCCAGAGAGTCAGCAGAGGCCTACGCTGCTATATGCGTGATACAGCGTGAAAATATAAACCTCCGTTACGATAACACTGAATTCCTAACATATTACCTGAGAAATTTACAGGCGGAACCATGTCGGTACTGCACTAAGGGGGTCTGACATTACAATAGCATTCTAAAGCCTCATGAATGGATGAAGCGACTTTGACCAATTGATTTTCATGCCGCCTTAGGACAGGTTATAAAAAATGGTAATGTCACCAGTGGTGCTATTATACCAACTTTGATATTTAGCAACAGCTGACAAACTTACCGCAGGTGGTCCAATAGTTTATTAAAATCGGAAATAAATCAAGTGAATCCGCTATGTACCGATAGTCAACTCTACTCCATCAACTGAAATAAAGTAAATTTTAGATTTTTGAGCTAACACAGTTGTGTGTACAGTAATTGATTCCGAAGATTTGTTTAACACTGAAAGGCCTACAGCAAACATTGTGAACATAAACAAACGCATGTGTAGACATATGGTGGTAACAAGTGCAGCGCGGCGGACATATCCACTGGGGGGCGCGAGGGAGGAGAGGGGAGAATGACTCTTGACGAGCCTTTGTTTAGAACATAAAATTATACGACATCGATAAATTCTTTGTTTACTGATTGATGAATACGTTCGTTTGCTATCTACTATCAGAATCTAAAATCTAAATTAGGGCACGCTAGTTATAGTTAACTCAAACACTAGGAGGTTCTACATAAGTCTGGAGTCTGGAGTCAATATCGTACCAACAATCAAAAAAATACTGTTAACCCGTAATATTCAAAGATATTTTAAAGAAGAATATGTTCAAACATAAGACGCCTAAATACACAAACGTTATCAAAGCACTCGAGGTGCATAAAAGTTTGTGATGTAAAACGTCAACCCTGGAGACAATTTGTATTATCTGGCTTACCTGAAGATAGCATCCAACAATAGCCGTCGGCAGATGTCCCCGAGCAAAACAAACTCAAAAAAATTAAATCATTGTTGGTATAAAAAATGAGGGATTAATTATCTTTTATACATAGTCGGTTGTAGATATAATAATAAATTGTCATCAATGACCTGAATCGCGGTATAAAATGCTAATGTCTGGTATTATGTTAACAACAATGACGCAGCCATTGTACGAAGAATTCAGGGACTGCAGCGTGTTCCTCTCGACTCGGCAGAACTTTGAGGCGGTGTTGTTTTTTTGTGTTTGAAAATTTTACGTGCACTAAAATTGGTATCGTGAATTTTGAATGCTTTGTACAACGTTTTTATAACGACTAAAATAAAATGTATTTCGCATGTGTGCTATGAAATTATTTAGACTAGCTGTTGTAATGTAAAATAGTGACCAGTCACTTTCTTCTCTATGTCTGCCCTGTAATAGTTAAAAATGTTTGAAAATAAAAATGCAAATTCTTATTTCTATAAGAGTTTATAATAAAATAATAAAATAAAAAAAAATATATATATAAGAGTTTATAGTTTATCTTTTTTCCTTTATTCACGCTCACGCTGTATCGTGGGTAGGAAGCGAGAATCTGGGCCTAGTGTTAAGACACTCCGTACCTGACTTCCCGCTGACTTGATAATAATAAAATTGTAATATTTAAACAAAATCTAGAAACTAACGTTAAATAATATATTAGAACAACGGTATAGCTAGTATTGAAGTCAATTTCAGTAGATTTTAGAATGTAAATAAAAAAAAGTTGGCTTTTAACTTGATATACTGCTATGAGATTTTATGTAGGATCCGACTGCAATATTTCTTTGTATAGCGGATCTGTTTTTGTAAACAAAAAAAGTTGTTGATGAAAGTTTTGTACGTTCAGGCGTTCAGGCGGCAGGTTGTTTTGGCTCGTGGAGTGTTTGTGCTGGGCCCTGGATCCTGGTTCGTTCAGTTTCATTACAGGTTAGCCAGAGTTATGTCTGCTTCATTATTTTGATATGACTCCTGCACAGATGTTTGTGGACGAATTCGCTTTGGGGATGAAATTTAACTGCTATTGTTGAATATATTTGTTTTTGTTATTGAAATAAGAAGTAGAGTTGGTGGAGTAAATAAATTAATTTATTAGTCATATTTTTTATTTAATACTTGCATTGTTTTTGTGCAAACTTTCAGAAACTTTTACTTAGAAGAAATAATAATTTCAAAAATAAAATCTAAACAAAAACTATAGTAAATAACAGGTGAAATTGAGTAAGTCGCTTTTATTTTCTTAATTAATATATATTATTTACGATTTGTTCGGCTTCTTTAGATAAAGATTTGGTGAGATCAAATATCGATACACTCAATATTGTCTCAAATTACTATTGTTAGGAGAATAATACAAGAATTGCTCTAAGGGTTTTCGATCCCAGCCATCGTATGGGCATAGGTTGCGATACAAACGCACAAGACTTTCAATCTTGATACAATACAAATAAAGTTGAAAATAGCAAAAGTGACAGTACTATCTATATTGTTTATCTTGTGTTATTACTTCAACAAAGGTTCTCCGTTGTCTGTTATTTTATTTCTGTTAGCTATATTTTATAAGGCGTCGCTCCTGCAACATGTCCATAGTAAATATAACTTAATTAGGTTAGGAAATATATTTATTTCATATATATCACCAAATATATTCTGTTACAACCAACCAAGTCTAAATTAAGCTACTTGTTTCTCTATACAAACTAATGAAATCTCTAGATAAAGCTAAGCCTTTTTTATTATCCTTAAAAGCGACTGTTTGTTGAAATACTCCTTACAACTTAAACTTACATATCTTCTGATTCTAAGTAAAAATACTAAAAATGTTGTTCTATTTTCTATCTTAAATATATTACGTAATTGTTGTTTTTTGCAATGAAATAAAAAAATATCTAGTACTAGGATCTCAATTATATTTTTCTTCATGTTGTTAGTAGTAGTTGTTCAATTAGTAAATAATATAGAGTAAATAATATAAATAAAGATGAACTTGATGAATGAAGATTACTAAATATTCTTTTTCTAATAATTCAAAGCACTTTTCAAATTCCTTCTATAGACAAATCAATTTGCTATTAATCAAAACCTCAAAACCTGCAAACCTCCAAAGCTCCACAATTATAGCGGCCGGGCTCGGACACAGCGTCGAACGGGGCCCAGCGTGCAGTTGACGAACCGTGCAAAATGATAATTAAGAGAAACCGCTCAGTCATCGTTAATGCGATAGCTGCCATGTAAATTACAGCAGCGGTGTTTATAACAATGCCCACAGTCGATGGCGTTCATTAAAATTTAATATGCTGAAATTTAAAACCTGAGACGGACGCAGTTTGTGTACGAGTAGGTACGTATATAGTTAGACGAATATAATAAAGGTTATTTTATATAGAAGTTAATTGTATTTGATAGCTTTACATCTAATTTCTTTGTTTATGCCAAATTTAATTAAAATTAAATTAACTTGATTGGTGGAAATAGATAGTTTGTTTATAGTTTTAAAAAAAGTGATGTTAATAATTGTATAGTATACCAACTGTGCTCTAAATTGAACTATTAAAACAAATAAATACAATTGAATTGTATGACTATGATTCATAACGTTTATTACAGTTGGTATCAAGAACAGTATTAAATTTGTCTTTTGTACCAACCGCCTTGCACGTTACTCGGGTTCATTGTGAACATAAATAATTTTTATTATAAGTTCACTTCAGAAAATCGAAAATAAAGCTTAAATTTAAACAAACTAACAATATAGTTAAGCAAAAAGAAAGAATGTTGATTTTCATTTAATTATAATTAAATGTAAAATGACTAAGGCTGTCACGCTACCTAGCTTTGCGGCGTCCCGCGAACACATTGTCTCTCGTGATAGTCTACGCTGTAGTTACAGCGACGCTCAACTTTTTATTTACGCTCAAGTGCATTCCGCTTTTGTCGCGACGAGAGCTGAATTAAGCTTCTCCGTTGATATGGGATCATTCAACCCGAGGATATCGAATTACCCAGCGCACTGGGCGTTTTGTTGGATACTTGCACGTGATACTCCTCCTTTTATGATAGCAGATAGCAGGACGAAGATTGCGTAACTAAACGCTCCCTTCTCTTTTTAAATAGATCTATGAATATGACGAATGAATAAGATCTTTGATTTTCATGATTATTATACATTTTAAATGAAATTATTTAATCGGGTTAATCACGTATAAATAAGTTCATTTAAAATGAATAATACTACAGCCAAGATTTTTACTTATCTAATTAGTAGAAACTGGATGGAAAAACTTAGTGATATAATATAGTCGTACTGAAAAGTATTGCCATTTTAGAATCAATTGTGTTCTAACTACTTCTATTGAAAACATGTGAAGATCACAACCTTAATCTAGCGTTGTTATTTGGCTGCGAAACAGAAAAACAAACTAAATATTATGCTTTTATACAATATTTTTAGTTTACAGTGACCAATATAGAGTTAGAAGTTTTTTCAGTATTATACTAGTTATTAGAACTTTTATATTATTGAGAATATAATATTGGAAAAACTACACTGGTATTATATACACCAATCTTTACATATATTTATGCAAAAAACGTTTTTCTTTAAAGTAAACACCTTACCCGCGTCAGATTTATGAGGTGGCCGAAGGTGGAAATTCAATTTGCAACTACGCAATTTCCGGTTGGCGTCGTGTTTCCGATTCGCAGTACCAACCGTTTTTGTGTCAATTTTTATTTCAATCAATTTGGTTTCAATTTTCAAAATATTGTTAAAATCTCAATTGTTGGCTTAAAAAATCTGTACTATATAGTTTTTATTTTTTCTGTATAGTTTTTATTTTTTCATCTAATCTAGGTACACTAAAGTTCTTTTTTACTTGAAAATGTCAGAGAATAAAAATAGAAGAGAATTTTATTCTTGCATTTAAAATCATATATTTTTATATATAAAGTCTGCCCCGCCGCATTACTTTCTTAAGTAGACAATGTTTAAAGAAAGTAAAAAACATAGCACGTTATTTAACTTTTCTAATAATATAAAGCGTAAAGAAGAATCATGCAATATGTAAATAGAACAAATGTAATCGTTTGTGGTCATTTTTAATGATACCAATTAATTAAATAATGAAAAATTTAACATTTCACCTACAATGCATATGTATATGCATGCATGCATGCATATGTAAATGCTGGACATTGTCACATATATTTTAACATATGCTGAACAATCATGTAAATGTACACCATTTTGTATATTGGCATCGTCCATCATTCTCCAAATGCTTAATTTGATTATTCATATAATAAATATTAACGTGATTTTATATAACGTTCATTCATTACAAGCTATTATAATAGCTAAAAGTATATATTATGTTTCATTTATCACGTTCTAATTAGCCTTGTCGCACGATGAAAATTTATAGACGAGCTTTGCTTAAATGACTTATTATTATATGTAACGAGTGGTTATAGATGATGGTAGCAGTTACTTTCTAAACCAATTGCTTATTAATAAAATATACTTTGTTGACGTTTAAGTCTTTTTTAGGGTTCCGTACCTTAAAAGGTAAAAACGAATCGTTATAGGGTCACTTTATTGTCCGTGTGACTGTCTGTCAAGGCCACTAATCTCAAGATCGCGTGGAGGTATCAAGCTGAAATGAATATAAATTCGCCGCGTAATCAAGGGTACATCCCGTAGACCTACAGTATTGAAATACGTGGATAGAACTTACAATACCTACATATAAAGAAAAAAAAACCGAAGAGTGAAAATTCCTAGGTATTTCATTCATGAAAACGCTACGTTATTTTGAGTATATAAAATAACTAAGGTGCATTGATGTTGTTTAACAGCTGGAGTTTTTACTTTAATAAAGTGAAAAAGGTATGAGGAAATAAACTAATGTGAAAATAGAATTAGTTAAACAATTAATGTATTATTTGCATTTACTGGAGTAACTACATAAATAATAACAGAATATTTTTTAGATATTCTGTTATAGTGTGATTTTTTTTTTACTCAAAACAGAAAAGTATTGTGGTGAAATGAAGATGAAATATTACTACAACTTAAGTCATAATATATTTCCAGTAAACATTTGGTATTCGTCTGGTGGAATTTACAATCTCTGGAAGCGTCAATATGTTGTGTACCTACTCTTGAATGAGACATATTTTCATGGGTGAAAGAGAAGCTGCCGAATGTAAGAGAAAGTTGTGGATATTGGCCGTGCGCCAACACGCGCCGTCCGTCGAAACGCTTCTCAATTTATTAATACCGGTTAAATTAAGGCGATAATTAACATTTTTGTCATCGGAAGGATTACCACATAAACGTTTAACTTATTAATATAGTTCTTAAAAATATTTCTTACAGGTTTTCGGAAGTAAGAAATGTCATTGGAAATAGCTTTATGAAAAACATGACAGCTTATTTTTCACGGAAATCGTAAAATGTGACAGATAAATTAGATTCTGACACTAATATAGCCATATTAAAAAAGTGATTGAGAGGAATAGTGCTTGTAAAAGTGATGTTGTTTGTTGCTTGCATATTTTAGGAATATTTTTTAAATATAAACTTAAATAAAATAATTAAAAAAACTAACATTGATAGGGTTTTTGCGACCAGTAAACACATGATGTAGCTTAATTTTTAGTAAGTTGATTTTTACTGCAATGATTCTTTCGATTTTGAGGACTAGCTGGAGAAGACTTCCGTCCATCAAACCATTTTACCATTTTAAAATTATAACGACCCTTAAAGGTACTATACTATTATCTTATTAATAACAAAGACATCATAATGATGAACATGTTTACTTTTAATAATGGATCCCTTATATTTAAAATCGTGTCTTACAGTTTACTAAGAAGTACATTAAAAATAGATCGCTCATTCAGTAGAAAAATAAACAGACGGTTTCTAGTTTAAAAGTTATTCTCGACCCGTTCTAAAAGTCTGTCGCGCATAAAAATGACATTGAATTACTTACTCGGATGAATTAATGAAAAGCAATCTGTTGAGCGTAATTTTTGCAATAAATTACAGGTTTCGAATTGACAATGCAGATTGAAATTTGAATTTTCCATTATTGTTTTTAATTTGAATTCAGGCACACATGGGGTTGTCTCAGATTAAACAAAATTTGTTTATTTGTCGAGCCCTGGCGGCCGTCGCGTCGGCCGTTTGTTAGCATGTCGTAGTGATGGGTTGACAACGTCAGTCAACAGTTGCCGTTTATCTTTTAGAGCCCCAGTTTTTAAGATAATTTGATGAATCGTATACATTGGTGTTTTTTTTTTAAATATAAAAAAAAATAATTGGACGCAAGATATAAATAGTTCGATGAAAGAAAACAGTAGTTTCCGTTTTAAGCATCACATCGCTATTCATGCTTTTCACAGTTAATATAGTAAAATATTAAACAAAACTATAACATTTTCCTGACAATGTTATGTATGCAGGGAGGCAAAAAGAGTGTTAAAACACTCCACTCCCCACTTTCCGCCATATTATGAGGGCATTGCGTGTTGAGACACCAAAGCGAAGAAATAAAAAAATAAATATTACATTTCTTCGAATGCGCATCGAACCTACTATCTGTAACGTCTACAGACACGCTTGTGGCACTGCGCCACGACTGGCTTTAACTTTGTTTATGTTGAAAAAAAAAACTTACTCTCTAATCAACAGTTAAATAATCTGTGGTGTTCACTCTGTCAACGATGAGACAGTATAGCAAACAATAAGGGATTCCCAATCGGAGGCGACGGCGCGAAAGAGATTCTAATAACATTCAAAACCCGTCCCGGGGGACGGTGTCAGTTTAATTACGAGCACGGGACACGCCGCGCTGTCTCTCGCATCACAACGGATTTATTTTTTCCACTGGCACAAAGGACGATTAAAAAAGTTCTTAATGAGAATCCTACGCTAAAAGTAAAGGGTGAAAGTGCTGTCGTTTCAGACGCACGCCACAGAGGCTTTTGAAAATTACACCGGTATGGCTATTAATTAAAATGATGATTTTTTAGCGATTTACTTATTAACGACGCTAAAATTATTTTGAAGTTGAATTTTTTTTATGAAATTTCTTATACATATATTTACTATTTTTATTAATAGAGAGATACTTACCGTGTTCATTCCCCTATTGTATAGCGTGTGATATTGACACATACGCACCTGTAACAATACAACTGTTATATTAGACTTCTATAAAAAAATAATTTAATGAATAATATATTTTTTATTTCTCCTTTGATATAATATATAAGGAAAAGCAAACAGTAAAGCGACTGTGAAGAACTTACTTCACAGAATAACGTTAAAATATGTAATGCTTGCGCCGACGCATATTTATTCCTTTGATGGATAAAGAGTATGCGTGGGTATAGCTCTCATGAATTCGTATTTCTGTAAATGTTTGGATATGCCTTGTAAGATTATTTCAATTTATTAATTAAAAGTAGATGACATTATTAATATTACTGTTATAGATGCAATCTGCAATTCTTTGAGTGGGAATTGAACCCACGACCTATCGCGCTTACAGTCAAACAGGGGCACAAGACCCCTGGCCTTATGACATTTTTAATAAACATTATTTTTTTCAAAACATATGGTAAATTCCATGGTAGCTCAGCAAATTGAAATGGACGTTTCTCTAATGAATGTACCTGCTGCCCACGCGGTCACGACATTCCCTTTACACTGAATACAAACAACAAATGATCCAAGGATTCCGAGACAAACTACCGGGCTTATCTGATACAGCTACAGGCACTTCGTGACGCGCCTCCGACGTTTCACTTCGGCTGTTATTGCCTTTTATGCACCACGATTTCGTATGTGGAGCGAAAAAATAGAGTTCTTTATGGCGTATAATATGTTAGTTTAGGTTTTAGTGCATATGGGCTAGTAAGTAACGTGGGAATTGGTGTTGTTACAGATAAGTGGGCTATTATATGGTAGGTGGTCCTTAATAATTAAATTAATACACATTTTTTGAATATTTTATAAAGTTAACCTAAAAATATTTTTTAATATTTCTTACATTTTATGTGGCAGTTGGTACCTACTTATTCAATGACATGGTAAGATACCATTCAAAGAATAATAGAATTTAAAAGAAAGGTGATTGTTCAGGTCAGGTAGGTTTGTATACCTAGAGGTATGTATAATTGGAGGTTATTACTTATTTACTTGAATTAGAATAATATTTTTAATACCATCATCCTGTATCCCGCACACGACAGGGTAGGCAAAAGGAACCTAGTGTTAAGACACTCTGTTTCCCATTTTCCGTCGAATTTTGGAGGCATTGCATGTTGAGTAGCGGAACTCAACGCCGCGGTTCACCTTGACATCAGAGCGAAGAAGCTCATCGAGTGGGAATCGAACCCACAACATATCGCGTTTACAGTTACACTTTGTGCCCCTGCGTCAAGATTGGCCTACAATATATTTTTCGCATAATTGTTTAACTTTTATATTTAAATTTATAAAAGTTAAACAATCAAGCAAAAAATATTTTCAAGTCTAAAAACGTATACAGCAAAGATTAATAAAGATCAGGCTTCGATTTCAAATACAATAACTTGCAGATTATTCTGCTGCGACAGCTCAGAGCGGGCTTGCAGGTAAACAATGCAATCAGATTGCAGGTCAAGATGTCCTCGTAATTGACGGTGGAAAAATCAATTAAATACAATAGTTCGCGCAGTTTGTTTTAATATCGGTATACATTTATTTTACAAACTATATTCGAAATATCTATTTTATGTTAATAACTATTTGTTTTGATGTACAATTCAACAGCTATTTGTTATTTGAGTGTTATTTTTATAATTATACAATGTAATATGTGTTTGTTTTTATACAAGTATACTCGTATTTCTCTATTTAATGTTTTTTAAACTTGGTTGTAGTACAGTGGCACAAGCGTGTGACGGATGTAGGTTCAATTCCCATGGGGACTGAATTTTTTAATATTTTTATTTTTTGGTATCAAATTTTCTTTCCTTCAAATTCGCAGTGATTTTGAAGGAAAGTCTGGGGAAACACAGTGTCTTTACACTAGATTCCTCTAGGTTATAGGAATTAGGGATTGGCGTTTTAAAACTCAAATGTACCTAGTGAACATTATTAGATATTCAAATTTACATATTACATCTTGAAAAATGAACTGAATTATAAATCTTAGTTTTAAATAGATCTTCCATTTTGCGATAAAACTACTTATAAAAGTTTCAGCTTTATGCAACTTTCATTGGTACATAGAATAATTAATAGACATGTCAATCAATGATTGCATGCATACAAACATACATACTCGTATAGGATACATTTTTTATAGCTGTGTGATACATCCCATTGTTACCTTTTATCGCAACCAGACTGGAAAACATTTTTCTATGAGAGTCTACCATTGGCCCCAACTCAGATTAAAATCCGCAAGCCCAGCCGCAAACAGCGTTCGTTTAATATGACTGCGCTACAATAGCAGTCAATAATGATAGTATAAAACTGAAAAACTAGATAATTTATATAGAACTAGTGGACCCGAACGCGGCTACGCCCACTTGAACTATACGAATATTTATTAAATATATTTATGAAATTATTTTCAGTTTTCAATTGAGAGATGCGATAAGCAAGCTCATTTTGGGGTGCCGTTTTCTAACAACAAACTTAGCAAATCGTTGCTCAGCAACGACGGTTGTTATTAACATGGCGGAATAAATTGCATGTCAAATTAATAAGTATTTTAATGTATTTGTTTATATCGAAAATATTACAAATATCAGAAAAAAAGTATCTTATGTTCATCCCGAGATCCTCAAGTATCTCTATATGAGTATTTTATCACTATTGAATTAGCGGTTTGGGCCTGATTGCGTAAAAGACAGACAGACAGACAGACAGAGTTACTTTCGAATTTATAATACAAGTATGGATTTTATTTTATTTTAGAAGTAGATAAATTTGTATGAAAGATGTGAAATAAAAATGATAGCAAACCAAGTTCCAGAGTGTCGTCCTGGCATTAACAGGATTGGAAGGGCGGCAATTTGGCGGTATTCAGTGTCGCGACGCTGTAAAAGCGCGCCGTATCTAATTAGCTTCGGGGCACGCTGCCCGTGGAAATGTATATAAAATATACTGTATATCTTTAGGTTAATTTATGTTTTAGCTGACTTTCATCATTTTTCAAATAAATTATGTGCTTATATAATGTTGTTTTTCGGTTTTATTTATATGTAGTTCACTTCAATATTAATTTTGTATTCGTATTTATATACATTCGCCATTTCTAACATACAAACAACACTATTTTTTATATTTTATAGCAGGGTAGGCAGAGGGAGCCTAGTGTTAGGACACTCCATTTTCCGCCAAATTCTAGAGACATTGCGTGTTGAGCGGTAGAACTCAATACCTTGCTTTGCCCTATTACCAGAAAGAAGAAATGGAAAATATTAAAATTCATATGGCTTTTACATATGGTTCAAAACATATGAAAAAATTAAGTTTTACGTACAAATGATAAAATATAGAGTGACAGGGGCATGCAGTGTACACTGGTACACCCATACATTGGTAACTGAATTACTAGCGACGTTTTTAAAGCTTTTAGCTAGGGAGCGCCCCAGAGCTAATCAGGCTAATACTGCACGCCAGGTCACTGCGACCACGTATCTTTTACTTCTGTGAGTGGTTACTGGCCAGTCTGTGATCGAGTTATTTAATTAAAAATCTATTAAAAATCTAAAGTAACTAAGTATATAAGGTAAAGTAATTAGGTTTTTTAAATTTTCAAAAAGTATATGTTGCTGAGTTGAAGATATTAATATTTTAAGACTAAGATTTTAAATTGATGTACTTATTTCAGTAACAGAAACGAATTTTACTAATTCGTTTCCATACTGTGCGCTAAAAATTGAATATGAATAATCGACTGGCTTATGCTCTAAATATTCAGATTCAATTATTATCCGTGTAGAATGCTTTAGCCTGGTAGCACTTCAATCAATCACTCCTCACCAATTTAGTGTGAGCGTCATTTGGCAAATTCGATTGCGTCATCTATTGATAGCGTTAGTGCGGGAATAAAACAGTACGACGCCTGCCATTGACGGTTGTGACAGAGCGCCGCGTACGACGCGACGTTTCACTCGATTTCTGTTTAATTAATCTCCTAAGCTAAGTTTAAATAATTAATAGATTTAATATGAGGAAAGGGGTCATTCACAATACATGGAGCCAGTTAAATTGGGCACAATTCAAGATTTATGAAATATGAATGAGCTTAACTGATGCCCCTATTTATAAATCTAACTGAAATCTAATCTAATAACTAAATCTAATAACTAAGTAAAACAGCATCTCAAGATCGATCTCAGACTTGAGAGATCTATAACATCGTAAGAACGCTGTAAGCAAATATTTGCATATTTATTCTATGCGGCATTTATATTTCGTTCAGGTCATTTCAGTTCAGTTTTGAGTCTGCAGCTTGTAGATATTGGAGGATTATAGTATAAACATCTATGTAGGTCTCTATAGTTCCTGTTCGCCATACTGCACGATAGACTGCACTAGTAACGAGTCGGCCGTACCTTTCCCAATAACCGTAGCAAGTAACATTTGATTTTATTTTCTTTTCTATCTAAGAGTTTCACAATTTTCAATCAATATACTATCAATTGAGAGAAATAAGTCGTCCTTTTTTCTTCTTGCTCCTCCGTCTTCTTAATGTTAAAAGTATTTAAAGCTTGAGTCGCTATGCTCAGAACACTGGGTTGTGTGTGAACAATAAAAGATTATAAAATATTTATGATACAAAATTGAGGGGCAGTAAAAAGAGGTCGATAGTTGCGAACGAGGCAAAAGCTAGTAAAAGCTATACGCAAAGAAGTAATTCGATGGATACCCTATTAGGGATAGAGCGTGGAGATAAAGAAGAAAGTGAATGGTACAAGTTGAAGGGAGAGATCTTTGTAGATCTTTGAATGTGATGGTGACCGTGATATGACCATCATTTTATACGTGTCAACACGAAAACAGCATGCGTGACACACATCACATCTCTTCAAAAACATTCCCATATGTGACCCACAATCTGGCATTTGGTAGGAGACCTTCCGTATCCAGCAAAGTGTGACAGTATGGTGTTAAAATTGACGTTTCGATATATAAAATACATATTTTCGGATATATTGGTGGGCATATTTGGGCTGACGAAATTGACACGGCTCACTTGACGCCACGCGCTAACGCTTCTACAGCCGGTCTCATTACACCCAGCCCCTCGCTTCAGCTGTGGTTATTGATCACCTATATTGGATATCTACCTACTACTACTACTAATAATATTTACAAATAATTAAAAACTTTGGAAATGGAGGTGTCTTAATGGGAATGGAGTATCTTATACTCTAACACTAGGTTCCCAGGTTCCCTCTGACTACTTTGATATGTTTTTGTGCATCCCGTAGCGTGATGCTACAAAAACATAATAATTACAGCCATTGTAGTACATTAAAATCTAATCGAAGGAATGAATGAAGTATATTTCTGCTAAGAAAAAGAGCGGCGTTAAGTTCCACCACTCAATATGCAATGTAATGAAGTCCACAGACTTATGTAAGATATCAAGATATCATGATATAAGTATGTACATAATTTGATTTATATGACTTATTTCATGGGTATCTTAATAATATATTTTTGTTTTGTTTTTCTCATGCTTTTTTACATATGTAATACTAGTGGACCCAAACGCGGCTACGCCCCAACTATACGAATATTTATCTATATATATAAAAGGACTTCACTGACTGAGGTAAGACGCACGCACAGCCGTAACCGCTAATGGTAGAAACGTGGAATTTGGATAGATGTTTACTTTCGTAATCTGGACATCCACTAAGAAGGGATTTTGAAAAATTTTAACCCTAAAGGGGTGAAATAGTGGTTGAAAGTTTGTATGGAAAAAAAATTAAATCGGCACCGGTTTTTATAAAATTTGAAATTTCGATTTTTAAAAGTATCTAATTGAACACGTGTTTCATAGTTTTTTAGAATTCTCCCCCAAAGGGTGCAAATAAGGGGTTGAAAGTTTGTATGGAAAAATCTTTAAAACGCCACCGATTATTATAAAACTTGAAATTTAGATTCTTAAAAATATTTAATTGAACATGTGTTTCATGGTTTTCTAGAATTCAACTCTTAAGGGTGCAAATAAGGGGTTCAAATTTTGTATGGAAAAATCTTTAAATCACCACCGATTTTTATGAAATTTGAAATTTAGACTCTTAAAAATATTTCATTGAATACATGTTTCGTGGTTTATTAGAATACACCCTTAAATAAGCAAGCGAAGCTGCGCGCGTCCACTAGTTAAATATATTTATGAAATTATTTTCAATTTTCAATAGAGATGCGTTAAGCAAGCTCATTTTGGGTGACGTTTTCTAACAACAAACTTTGCAAATCGTTGCTTAGCAACGACGGTTGTTATTAACATGGCGGAATAAATTGCATGTTAAATTAATAAATATTTTAATATATTGGTATATACCGAAAATAATACAAATATGAGAAAAAAAAGTATCCTATGTTCATCCCGAGACCCTCACGTATCTCTATATGAGTATTTTATCAAAATTAAATTAGCGGTTTGGCCCTGATTGCGTAAAAGACAGACAGACAGACAGACAGAGTTACTTTCGAATTTATAATATAAGTATGGATATTAAATGCAATATTGAAAATATTATATGAAGTAGATAGTAAATTCATATAAGTAAAAGGCTTGCTTTTTAACGTTATTTCCTACGACCAAATATCTACGTAACAAGTCGAAATCTTAAAGCACTCCTTCTAAGTTAATCTAACAAGAAGGATTGAGTGCCAAACTTTATGACTTCGGTATACTACTTTCTTTAGTTTTTCG
>DWNA01000355.1:0-25298 GCA_018249835.1 Heliconius besckei | reverse complement strand
GTATGCATTAAGCAAACTCACTTTGGGTGACGTTTTCTTAAAACAACAAACTTTGCAAGCCGTTGCTTAGCAACGACGGTTGTAATTAACATGGCGGGATAAATTGCATGTCAAATAAAAAAATATTTTAATATATTAATATATATCGACAATATTACAAATATAAGAAAAATAAGCATCCTATGTTCATCCCGGTACCAAGCATCTCTATATGAGTATTTTATCACTATTAAATGAGCGGTTTGGGCCTGATTGCGTAAAAGACAGACAGACAGACAGACAGAGTTACTTTCGAATTTATAATATAGGTATGGATAGATAGATTTCAGGTCGAATCGAAAGGCACTGAATTTTTAATTAAGATTAGCCTTTAATAACGTTCTGCTTTTAACTGCTTACAAAAAAGGTATTTTTATATATTTAATTTTAAAAAATACAATTTTTTTTGGAGGAAGATATTTCACAGGTGAACATTTATGTACCTAGCAGATATCTACTGTGTATACCAAACTTATTTAATGACTCACCGAATACAGGTAATCGTTTAAATATATGATGTAACGTGTAAATATATGAATAATTTTCATGACAGCCATTATCGTAGATGACACTTAGTTCTCGAAAATATTAATACTTAAAGCGCTAAAGATATTCAAGAAATATGTACGTATTACTTAAAAACTTTACTTATTTTATCAATGAATATAATAAAAATAATGTTATGTGAGTCACTTTAAGGGATCCGATAAGTTTTAAATTTACATACATACGCTCTTCCGATGACAATATAATATTTTTATAAATATATCTGATATTCTTTGGAAAAAAACCAGGATAACGAGAGTATTCTTATTTAAAAAAAGCACAGTCGTAAATATGAATTTATATATATGATTTGTAAAAAAAATATTCCTGGTAATAAGAAGCCTAGAACAAACACCAAAAAGAACAAATAGTCAGAACAGAAGTAAAGTAGACAGACAGACAGAAGTAAAGTACGCTCGACGGTTGAGTTTTCTATAATTTAGCTCATTCTTCACTCTGAAAGTTAATATTCCTAAAATTAAATCTTCCCAGGCATCTATCTACAGTTAACGACACGTCGACCGTGCAACCAATTTTTTAATTAAAGTCAGCTTCACGCTTAATGCCGCACAAGGCATAGTAGGCCGAAGGAACCTAGTGTCAAGACACTCTGTTCCTCATTTTCCGCCAAGGAAACGGAAGCCTTGCGTGTTAAGTGGCGGAAATCAACGCTCAAATTTAAATAAATATTTCATATTTCCTCGAGTGGGGATCGCGCTTATAACACCTTAATTATTTCGTAAGTTAAGGAGAATTTTTTAATTTAATTTTTGAAAAAAAATCCTAGTATTCTATGGATTAGCCTTGCAAATATTGGACCCATCACGTTGCAGGGTGAGAAGCTCTGAGCAATGCCTGGAAATTGCGACCCACGTGTAGGCTTAAGGAGTACGCTTGCATCCGCCGTACGAGTTCCACTCTCTGCTTGACCAAATTTAGATAAATATTCAATTATTACCGTGTTAGGCGATTAAGTTTTCTAATGACAATTAAATTACATAATATTATATTGTTGTTAATCCAATATAGTCGATAAATCCAGATGAATTTTCAAATTTCTGGTTGATCCCAACCCGCTGAATATTGTCAACATTTATAAGGATGTAAATTATTTAAAATACTAATGTGTCATTTTAACAATATTTAGATTAAAATTCGTCATATTTGCCGAATACTTAAAATAAATGAGTCGATGAATTTTACCGCGTGCAACGCAAGGGAGACGGAAGGAAGAAGAAGTTAATGATTTGGGACCAAATTGGTTCTCTTTACACAATGCACATTGATCCAGGCGATGAACAAAGATACTTTTTTCCTTTGACGTTGTTGTGGTTAAAAAAATCCTCTATTCTCTAAAATAATAAAAAAATACAATAAGTATATAAATATAAAATCATAGAAAATTTACGATTGGCGTTATTTAGTGGAAATATTTGAACTTAGCGGGGTTTTAATACTTTTAATTTTTTTCCTAAGTGTGGTATAAAAATTTAAAATGTTAAAATGTTTTTTTTTCCGACAGTAAATGTACGAGCAAATAAAAATATACGCGAATTGCTTCAAACGTTACAGTTTGATCATCCGATTTCTCTCTTCTCTGATTCAAAAAGAAGGACGTTCTATTTCCTAATGATAATTTTTAACAAGTTCTATAAAGAAAATGAATGAACGTTTGTAACATAATCACTCTCTCCATTAGATATAGAGTTATATTTATAACACCTAGTAAATAAAAAAAAAAATTTTTCGTTGAAAAGTTTATGAATACAATAAAATAATATAATTTTTTATCTTATTACAAGATTACCAGATACCATTCTGTTATTCCCAGTCCCAGTCTATTATTAGGTACTGACGGAAGAATGGGGTTTTAATATCGAGCACTGGAAATTTTCCCTTTTTATTGTATTTTGCGATTTCACATATATTTCATATTTTTTTTCTCAAAATTATTAAGGCCAGCCGTGGCGCGCTGACAGATTGTGAGTTTGATTCCCATTCGAAATGTGTATTTAATATTTTAGTGGGGAACGGAGTGTGTTAATAATACTAGGTTCCCTCTGCCTACCCTGCTGTAAGCGGGATACAGCGTGAAGATGATTTGATTTGATTTGATATTTTATTTTATTCGTTCTAGAGTCGAGGTAAAAGCGCAGTGTTGAGTTCTGCCACTCAACACGCAATGCCTACAAAATTCGGCGGAAAATACTGAGCAAAGTGTCTTAACACTAAGCTCCCTGCTTACCCTGTTACACGCGGGATACAGCGTGTAGCTGAAACAAAATATTGTGTTATCTTTATATTTTTTAAATACTTATCTGTGATTAATTCCTTAAAGTATCGATTACTGAAGGCGAATTATTAATTCATTCCTAAAATATTAATAAAATTCATTGTTTATCTATAAAAAACTTAAAATTAGAAAAAAAATATAAACGCATTTATGACGAGTAAAATACTTTTTATTCGTCCACTCGTATTTGAAATTTTAAATTTCCTTTTCTAATAATCCAGGAGGACGCGGGTCAAATAACTTCCCGGGATTCACATCTACCCTGACCTAAAATAAAAAAACCCTATCAAAACGGAACCAGCATGTATTACGCTCAATAAAAACAAAGCGCTATGACGATGTCATTACGTCGAGTTTAGCGTATATACATACATATACATACATATATATATATATATATATATGTAGCGAACAAGCATTACTCAGTTATCGTACAGAGTAGCCTTGGAACGGTAGTTTGTGTGTTTAAATATTAAAATTAAATAAAATCTATAGTTTGTTTATTATTTATGTTACAATTTTAAATAAAAATAAACAAAAATATATAATAATCAAATATGAATATGATGGTTTTATACGTATCGTACTTTCTGATCATCGCGACTTTCTTAAGCGAGTCATGTGGTAAGTGTATTTGTATTTAATTTCAGTGCTTTAAAATTGATTTTCCCGTTCTGTCTTCATTGTTTTTAAGGTAAAGTTAAGTATTTAAAAGTAATATACAATTTTCAAGTCAAACATATTTTTTGTTTACTTGTATTATTAATTAAAAAAAAAATTGTGGGTTATTTCAACATTGTTTGTAATTATTAATTGTTATATTCTTGTGATATACAAAAGACAGGTTTAATTTTTTTTCCTATAAGTAATTGTTTTAAAAAGGTAATTTTAACTATATTATTAGACAAAGACAAAGTGGGGAAAATAGTGTCTTACCACTAGGTTACCTCGGCACTCTGCATACCCTAATGTGCGGGATACAGGGTGAAGCTAAACAAAAAAGAAAAATCGTTAGTTGAAATTTAAAAAATTAAATTAAATCATCTTCACGCTGTATCCCGCACACAGCAGGGTAGCCAGAAAGAACTTAGTGTTAAGACACTCTGTTCCCCGTTTTTCTGCCCAATTCTGGAGTCATTGCTTGTTGAGTGGCAGAACTCAATGCCGCGCTTTGCCTCGACACCAGAGCGAAGAAATGGAAATATACATTTAAATAAACATTTCACTTCCTCGAGTGGGAATCGAACCCACAACCGCCGCGTTACAGTCACACCGTTGTGCCGCTGCGCCATGACGGCCTCAGTTAGTTAACTTTATATTGAACATTTTGAATTAAAGCATTATTATACCTCAATGATAAATGAAAATGAAATTTACAAAAAAATATATTTAGTTTCAGCTCCCACGAATTCTAATTGTCCATATGGCACTAATTGCGTCTTCGCTACTTCATGCCCTACCGTCATTCGTTATATACAGCAAAATAAGCTCAATCTATTGCAAGACATGTATTGTAAGCATGAAGGAGACCGTCCGAAGGTATATATTTTTCAGAAATATTTTCTTATATCATCACTTTTCTGGTGTTGTCACTTACAAAAATTAATGTTTATTTTATTTGTTGATTAACTTAAACTACCCACTTACAGGTGTGCTGTCCATCGTCAGAGACTATCATTGAATTTAGAACTATCGAAACTGAAACGTATAGATACAATAAAACCACTGATAATGAAATTGATAAAATAACATTTCCTACTGACACTTCTACTACAAATCCCTATAATATAAAGGAGTATACACTGGCCAGGGAAACATACAAGATTAATTTAAATCCTTTTCCGAACAAAACCATTTGTGGTCTAGAGAGAGGTAGCGACAGAATAGTTGGTGGATCAATAGCTGAAATCGATGAATTTCCTTGGCTTGGACGCCTCTTGTATGAAGTTGGTATGTACTCGTATTACGCGATATAATTTGCCAATTTATCTAATCTAAATATTTAATAGTGTGCAATATTAGGTTCCCTCTGCCTACCCTGCTGGATGTGGGATGATTTTATTTTAATTTATTATTAACTTAACTTAAGCTTAACTTAGGTTCACTGCTTTATCCCTGGCGGGGTAGTCAGAGAGAACGGAGTGCCAAACACTACGGTCTCTACATACCTCTATCGCCTTGTCCACTGTCATCAACCTTTTCAACTTTTCATACATGCGGTCCTTAGGCTTTTTACGTGACCTTCCTCCAGTATCTTTGATACTGTGTTTTCGAAGGTCAACCGAGATCATATTTTTATTATTTGTTTTAGATAGAAAACTGGTCTTTCTTTGTGGAGCTTCTCTTATTACCGATCGGTACCTTGTTACTGCCGCCCATTGTGTGATGCAAAGCAAAGGAAAGCCGTAAGTTAATTTAATTATTTTTCGTATTAATAATAGATGATAAGTTCACAATATTACCAGCTAACATATTACCAGCTAGTAAATGCTCCAAATTAAAATTGATTATAAATCGAAATTAATTATACTTTTGTTATAATTATTGTCAACTTTATAAAAATACAGATACACAAAAATAAAACGTAATACGAGATGCAAGGCGTATGGCCATGTTGATAGCGAAATTCACTGGTCCTATTTCATTTAAAAAATAATTCGATAAAAAAAACACCTACCTATGTAGGTAGGACAGCTTAAAAAATAATCTTTCGGTATTTTTTGTTGTTATTGATAGTATTTATAATAATATTTAATGCATTATTTACAATAATCTAACTTATATTATATATAATTTACAGTGTGAGTGTACGCTTAGGGGAATGGGATGAAGATACTGAACGTGATTGCCAAAATAATTATTGCTCTGAAAAGCCAGTTGATATTGAAATTGAAAAAATATTTACATATAAAGATAATTCCAATATAAAAGTCGTGATGTCGGCGGATATAGGTTTAATTAAATTAAAGGAACCTGTTAAATTTACAGGTAAATATAAATAAATATAAATAAATAATAAAATACATAATTATTATGATTATGAATTTTCAATAATATTTTTATATTTTTTAATTGACAGAGTTTATATCTCCAATTTGCTTGCCGGACACAGACTATATTAAAATGCAAGAATATGCACAGAGTGTTCCTTATTGGACAACAGGTTGGGGAAACACGGAATTTGGTTAGTGGCAGTTTTTTTCATATTTTTTATTTACTTACAATTATATACAGGGTGGAAGAGGCAGCGCTTCTTTTACTGAAACTGCATATAGGGTTAAATATTTCAAACCCAGAATTAAAAAAAATTATCAAGGTAGCTCAACAGTTTGGACGTAGGATTTTTTTTTCATTTCACGATTTTTATCCATACCTGTATTTCGTATGACGCACACATAAGTGTACGACGTTGCCGCTTTGACAGGTAAGTGTGTGCGTGCCTATGTTATACTTTACAAATGGCGTTATATTTTAAAACAATAATTTTATTATTTATTTTGTTTGAAAAAATAACTTTTTCATTTTTGGGAATTAATTTTTTTCTGAATTATATTAGGCTTTTATAGAGTAGTTAAAGCTGTGGTTTCATTTAAAGTGGTGCTGAAAATTCCAGCCTGTATATATTTTACTTACAATTAATAAAGGCTTGAATATAATATTTACTTTGATTTCAATTTCAATTTTAATTTTGATTTCAGGAATGCCATCTACACTAAAGCGTAAAATAAGCTTGAATGGTGTTTCTTCAGAAATATGTCGAAACATTTATAAAACATATGAAACGTCCCTATTTGATAGAGTTATATGTGCGGGAGGGATGGAAGGAAGAGATTCTTGTTCAGGTGATTCAGGAGGACCACTTATGAAAGTAGTGGAGGAAGATTACCAAACAAATTGGTATTTATTCGGAATTACTAGCTTTGGTCCTAGAAAGTGCGGAAGTGAAGGTAGACCTAGCATATACACGAAGGTTTCTGCTTATATGGATTGGATACAAAATATAATTAGAAATTAATTGTAAATAAGATATTGGTATATTATGAATTTCAGTATTTAATAACATTTCTATAAAATAGTTGAATGGGGTGACAGAATGCAATCGGTCTATCGTTCTTAGTGAAAGAAAGGTTTTTACGATGATTTTTATTCTAAAAATTCCCTTGTTATTTATACGAGTATATGGCATTCTTACGATTAAATCACAACTTGACTTATCCTCGAAAATATTTGCAACTAAGTATTTGAAACAACGATAATAAGCATTCTGCAACTCAACACGCTATGCCTCCAGAATTCGGCAAACAGTAGGGGAAGGTTCCCCCTGGAACCTAGTATTAAGACACTCCTTTCCTTAGGTAGGCAGAGGCCTACCCTGGTGTATGTGGGATCCAGCGTGAAGCTGTATGCTATCGTTTAATTTTGAAGTCAAAAACTTTTCAAAAACTAAGTAGATTAAGAATAACACACGGAAAGTATGAATAGTAAAATTATACTATAAAAACGAACTTATTTGTCGAATAATTTACAATAATTTACAGGAAAAAGATACAAAAAAGATAAAAAAAATTTATTGCAATGTTACTTTAAATAAAAATATGCTATCGATGCTCATGCAGGAAGCTAATGAATGAGCTATTGTCATAAATATGTATAAAAACTTCATTTGAGTTCCTCGTCGCCTTTTTTTGCAAAACTTTGTAAGTCGGTGGTAGCTTTTTGTAAGATTTAATATTATTTGTCTTTGTAACCTTACCTAATCAAGATTCAATGAAAACAACTGCCAATGTGTAACGTGGTTAAAATTATAAATATAGTTTTTTTTTTAATAAAATAATATATTAGTTAATTAATGATTTCAAATCATGAGTGCATAGGTACTTGTATAGTCAGTAAACAGTATTATTTAGAATATAACTAGATGTATTAGAATATAACTAATATTATTGATGTATTATATAAATTTAATATAGTTATTTTATTTTATTTAATAAAATAATTAATAATGCGAGATTGTCATGGTTTATAATTTACACATACGCGTGTTAATCTCCTTGTCACTAAATTGATTAATCAAAATATTTTGGAAAAGGCCTGAAAATTGAACGTAGCGGGACATGAACCTGCACCTGCATCCTTATCTCACAACGCCGATTTTTCTATAGGTATATAAGCACATACGATTACACTTACAAGTATTTAATTGTTATCTCATGTAAGTATGTGTGTTTTATTTCGTATAAAAATAATATGAGTTTAATACTAGGTAAATAAAACACATAATTTTGATTAGCACACGATTCTTATATCGATACTTCTTTCCTCATTTAGAAACAAATCTTTTATTAGGTAGAATTTTAACAACGGCCGTCATTTGAAAAAAAGAACAGAACACCACAATCGGTATGTAAAATATATAAATATTTTAAGTCCTATTGTTAGTTAACATTGTCTTCGGATCCAGAGAGATGTTGAATTTTCTGCTTTTAAACCAAAACTAGAGAAAACAACTGCAATACTTAATTGGAGATAATTACACATAACGTTAAGGTTTTTTATTCTATATATATTTCCTACGTATACATATACGACACTTATCATAAATGATATGATAATAATAAATTTACCCTTCAGCTAAGCTGTCATTGTCTTCATATAAAACTGACCGGCCCAACTTCTTATCATGGATTTTATCTAAACATTTCAACAAATCCTCACGGCATTCAGAAGAAATTGGACTTGGTGGAAGATGTAATTTTTTTATATTCCTTTTCTTAGTTGGGCTCTTTCTCGGGGATAGTTGTATAGAATCTACAGTGGTAGCGCCAGACCTCGGCGCATAATACCTCTCGAACAACATGGGCTGCCTCTGTACTCTACCGTACATTAGCTCCATTTCATGAAGGAATTCTTCTCGTCTCATTCTTTCTTCGTCACGTCTTGTTTGTAATCTTATCGCTATGTCTTCCTCATGACTAAAATCATAATATACTAGAATAAAATATAATTTAAATTAAATGAAAATGCATCTAGTCACTCTATATTCACACATTGAATTTATTACAAAGAGTAATTTTGCAACATAAAATAAAGGAACAAAAATTAAACTATTTAAACTTTATAAACTTACTTATTTTTAACCATATGCCAAGCTGGATTAGATCGTAATAAGCGATCCCGGTGACGATGTTCAGTTTTTCTTCGCTGTTCAGATAACCGCTTTGCCGCTTCCAAGTCGAATTTCCGTCTGACAGTCTCTGCTCTCAATAATGCTGTTAAATTGGACCTTCCCGCAGCAATGGTTTTTAAATCTAATGCAGAATAAGCCTGACTTTTATCGATGGCAGTGTTTTTCTGCAAGCTGCTATTATCACTAACACTGCTTTTAGATTCTCGGTGAACTCTTTTTGATATATCACTCATCTATAAAATATTATTGTCAAAATTTATTTATATTTTTCACTGTAGCAATACTACAAAAATATTTTGAAATTAATTTAAAAATTATTTTAATAGATATGGAAATACTTAATAGAAACCTTTTTAGACGCTCTTTCCGCGGTGTTAAAATGAAACGGTTGAGGACTTGTAGTGACAAAATCATCTTTCATATTTTTCGCTTTCCTGCCTTTTATTGGACTTGTGGATCTTTGCCTATCTGAAGACACAGAAGGATCGATTGGTAAATCGCTGTGAGCTGCTGGAGTTGAAAGTCGGCTTCGATCTCGCAAAGCCATAGTGGCGGGATAGTTCGAACTGCGCAACATTTCTTCTGCACGGATACGACGATTCATAGAACTATAAATAAATAAAGATATATATTTTATCTGTTCACCAAAATTGAAAATTATTTAGTCTCTCTCTAAATAAATCTAAAACTCTCCAGTAGTGTTATTTATTTAACACTACTGGAGAGAGACATAATGAAAATCTTTAGGAGCAAGATGAGTAATCATTTTATCACTCTTAAATATTTATAAAGGCCGTCGTGGAGCAGCAGCACAAGGGCGTGACTGTAACACAATGTGGGTTGTGGGTTCGATCCCCACTCGAGGAAGTGAAATAGTTATTTACGTTTATATATCCATTTCTTTGCGCTGGTGTCGAGGCAAAGCGCGGCGTTAAGTTCTGCCACTCAACACGCAATGATTCCAGACTTCGGCAGAAAGTAGGAAACGGAGTGTCTTAACACTAGGTTAGGATACACCGAGAAGCTGATTTTTTTTTAACATTTATAAAATCCCTTCGCTGTCGTAGTCAGGGTCGTAAATTTATTTAAACTAACCGAAAGTAATTGTCTTCCTTAATCCTATCGTAGAAATAATTAGTAAATAGATTTTTAGGTACAGGTCTCGCTTTAAAACGTTTCTTTTTCTTAGGCTTAGACATAATATTAACCGCTCTATCACATATCCCACCAGATTCTTCTCTCTTCGTAAAACTGAAAGGCTTCATTTGAGCCCTTAATTCTGCTTCGCTGTTTATTTTTGAAATCGCCCGTCTGAAATAATAATAATTAGATTATTAACATAGGTTTTTAGGGATGTATGTAGTAAAAAAAATAACTGAATTGTAAATGTTTCTATTAGTCAAGAAAAGCTAGCAACAGCTTGAAATATTTGCTTGAGTCATTGTCCGTTTTTTGCCGAGTGATGAAACTCAACGACGAATTGTGTCTATTGGAATTCCGCAAGTCATCTGTTTTCCACTACAAGCGTAATGAATAAAGTCTCAAAGTCCTAGAAAATGAGTAGAACAGTAAACCTTTAGTAGATACCTACATACTTATGGTTTGCCTACCTGATATGTAAAAGTAAAAGAAATAGTTCTTTATTTCTTGAATCCAGTCGTGACGCAGAGACACAATCGTACGACTGTAAACGCGGCAGGTAATGAATTCGAGTCCCACTAGCGGAAATTAAATTTTTAACAAAATGCGGCCTTGAACTTTGCCACTCGACGAATTCGACGGAAAATGGGGAACGGAAGTGTCTTAATGGGAATGGAGTTTCTTATCACTAGGTTCTCAGGTTCCATTCCCTGCAATGTACAGAATACAGCGTAAAACCAAAAAATATCTTTATTAGGTAATAAATAATAAAATTTATAACACCCTAATCATATCACAAACCTCATAGCTTGATCTTCCAAAATTTTGTCATATAATGGGATACGAGACTCTTTAGGCACTGGTTTTGCTCGAAATTTCTTTTTCTCTAGTTTTTGATGAAGTAAATCATCAGAAAATGACTTTTGTATACTTCGAAGTTCACTTACTATAATATTTTCCTCATCTCTGTTAAAATTAAAAGTATAAAAAAAAGAATTAGAAAGGTATTTTCGAAGGATCACTCTTTTTCAACCATATTTTTTAGGCTTCTATTTTTATTTACGATCCTTAAAAAAGGTTATATTATGTTTCTCCTGAGATAATGGTTGCTAAGATAAAAATTATCCTTCGGGGATCATTTAGTAAGGCCCTACACTTGGTATAAAGTAACAGACTAGTGTATCAGAATTTTATATAAGCCTTATGGATATTCAAATAACGTTTAATACATCTTACGAAACAAAGAACACTATAAAAAAAATTGCCAGCCCTGAATACAATCTCTTTTGATTAGTGGCAAAAATGTCTGCCCTAATAAATCTGTCTGCCATAATAGAGTTCAATTAAGAAGGTTTATTATGAGTTTCAATTGTACCAGTTCCCAGTTAAAATTCAAACTCGAAACGATACAACATTCCCTATTGATCAAAAAAGAGAACCTTTGGAACAAATAATATTTTTAAGATTTATGATTTTAATATTAAAATTTTTACAAAATAATATAAATTTATTAATAATTATAAATATACATTAAAAAAATTTTTGTTTCTCATAATGACAACATTATTCATACCAACCCTAGGACCAAAATAAATTAATAGAAAATTACCTTTCTGTCATTTTAAAAGGTTTCGGTATTGTTATACTTTTTCGACGTCGTCGTGGAATAGGTCCAAGTCTTTGCGTTCTTAGAGGACTGGATGGCATACTTTGTGTTTTATAAATTTCTGCATCGTTTAAAAATTTGTTTGTTTCAAAATACTGTTGAAATTTCTTATCAATTTCGTTTTTATTATCTACTTTGTCATCATGCCACGATATTGAACATGCCGAATGATTTCTTTTTGGTCGCTCCAGCTTAGAAGTTTTCACAGCCAAATTATTTTCCGTATTGTCTATTATAACTTCTTTCTTCTTATTTTCTTTTATTTGCTTAGCACCATCATTGAATTCAAATTTGCTAACAGGTATTTTAATTGTTTCTTTTAACAGGCTCTTAATGCTTCCTATATCAATATCTCTTTTATCAATATTGACGTCTTCTTTATTTTTTTTTCTGCTTGTTTTAATATTTTTCTTAACGCTAAGTTCTTTTTCTAGCTTGTCATATAATTTATCATTATCAATGTTATAAATGTTATCATGTTCGACTGCGAGACCAAGCATTAATCTTTTCTTTTCTCTTAATATTTTCAATGTTTTATAGAATTCGCCTTCAGTTAAATGATTTATATCACGATAATCCGGAATGCTTTTGTAGAAGTCTTTTAATTTTTCAGCATCCACTTCTACATCAAATATTGAACAAGATGTTAGTGATTCCATAGAACATTGCTCTGTTAAATTTGTTTCATTACGTTCATAAGCAGTTTTTGGCATTTTACTTAAAGGATCAATTGGAACATTGAGACAAGAATTTTTAAATACACTACAGCGATGCATAACGTTTTGCAATCATCATTAACTACTAGCGTTCAATAAATATATTCGTATAGCTTTTGTTATCACTTAGTATCCATGGCAGCAAATTTTTACACAATAATAAATTATTTAGCTTCCATTGCATGATGGACCACCAACTTTTAGTCCGAATGTACGAAATAAAAATTATTGTAATAACTTATTATAAAACTTTTAAGTTACTGTATTATTATTATTTTTTCTTTTTTTCAATTTCAACTTATATTATAGTAAGTATAAACTTTAATACAAATTAGAAAGAAAAAAATCTATCATTATTATCGTCAAAATTATACGACATGTACGATACATTGCAAAGTACTTTAGACAGATGTGAAACTCCCCACAGTACCGTACTGTAGATAAAAAAAATGCTACAAAATTTTAATTAAAAATATTTTCTTATATCTGTGGACTGTGAGCATTTTAGAGCATCTATTTTTATTTTTTGTTAATTGATTTGACAGCGACATTGACATTTAACCAATATTGTTTTCCTATTTAATCGTTAAATGCAAATAAAATATTAAGACTAATAATCATAACATAATCTTATGTCTACTTGCAAAATCTGTTTCAGTTTCTAAATATCCTACCTATAATAATGTTAATTAAAAAGAGTCTCCAATTCAATAATATATTTGTGACAAGATTCACAAATATAGGAACTGTGACCACTCTTCGAAAGTACTCTAAGAATAACAATGAACATAAAGGGAAATATGATATAGTAATTGCTGGTGGAGGGATGGTAGGCTGTACTTTAGCTTGTGCTATGGGTATGTTTTGTTATAAAAAAAACGTTATAGTTGTGACATTAATAATAAAATGCCATAATGAGTACTCAATATTATTATTATTTATTATCAGGAGACAGTATTATTGTTGATAGTCCGGGTTTTTTACTCACAGCCAAAAGAAAACTTTGAATATGAATGAATCCATGACATTGCATGTTAAGTGGTGTAAGTTAATGCTGGACTTTAACTTTCCAAAGAGAAGAATTGAAAATATATTTTTTCAATGGGGTTCAACCCTACAAACGTCACATTTATGAGGATAGATAGGCCCACTCTGTCATGATAGCCATCAATAATTATTTATTATTTTATTACATATAAAGATTTTTAAATTTCTTTAAAAACCTTTTCATTTAAAGACTTACTTCTACTGTTCCTAAAGGAATACTTATTTTTTATTCAAGGTAAAAAGTCATTACTTTCAAATTTGAAAGTATTATTGTTAGAAGGATGTCCAGATAAAAAATTTGAGCTTAAATCAGAATACAGTAACAGAGTTGTGGCCCTTAGTCAAAACACTAAATCCTTAATGAACTCATTAGATATTTGGCAACATATTGAAAAAATGAGATTACAACCTGTACGATATATGCAAGTATGTATATTTTTTACAAATTACAATTCGTTTTTTTATTTAGCAAGTTTGCTGTTTGGAAAGTGCTAATATCTAAAAAAATCACAGCTTCACCTTGTATCCTGCACACAGCAGAGTAAGCGAAAGGAATGTAGTGATAAAACACTTCATCCCCCATTTTCTGGAGGCAGTGTATGTTGAGTGGTGGAATTTCAACACCGCATTGCCTTCACACCAGAGTAAAGAAATGAAAATATTAAATATTTAATGCCTGCATGGACTTCTAATATTGTTATTTTTTTTTACCTTGATGCAGAAGGAACCTAGGAACCTAATGTTAAGATGCTCGCATTACAATGCTTCCTTTCCCCTGTACTATATAAAGTAATATATTTATTTTTTTATTTAGGTCTGGGATGCATGTTCTGATGCATTAATTTCATTTAGCAGTTCTGATATATTGGATGATGATGTGGCATACATTGTAGAAAATGATGTTTTATTGGAAGCTGTTAACAGAGAATTGAAGTCCTCAGCAATTAAAAATGTGGATATAGTCTATGGTGCTAGAATAACTGGATATGAATTATGCAAGGAAAATACAAATTTACAAACAAATGTAGTCAAAATGAGTAATGGAGATTCTTATACATGTGATTTACTGGTAAGTCATTGTTTTTTTTGTAATTACATATTATTTGTAATATATTTTATTATTTACTAGACATATTATTTAACTAGACACTACATTTCCCACTTTCCGCCTAATTTTTAGCTATATTTCACTTTCACAACCAGCGCGTTACAGTCGCACTCCTTGTGATGCTGCCCCACGATGGCACAAGGGTGGCACACAGTAATAGTAATTTGGGATATTAAAATAATCCCTTGATTTGAATTTGTACCCACCGGCCTCGTTTACAATAATGGCTTAACTGCACCGTTTTTTGGTACAAAGAAATATAATGTAGGTTGGTACATTGAAAATATAAATAAAAAATGTAATTAATAAATAAATTATGTATTCAATCAAATAAATGTTTATAGCTTTTACTTTTAACAAAACTTATTTATCTAATTCAATTAAGCAATTTACCAAATTCATGGAGGATGAGAGTCTTGCAACTTTTTTTCAATCATTGTTAGTCTTTCGTCTGTTGTGTCTATCAATTTATTTATCTTTTTAGTCAAATCTGCCAATTGATTTTTCACATCTACCATACAAATATCTTGTATGGCGTTGATAGTGAACGACATTGGTCTATTTTTATTGTCCACTGTGCCAGACGTAGCTTTCCTTCTTCTTTCGACATTTTGACTTTCAGATGAAAATCTGTCGTATAAATAACTTTTTCTTTTAACTTGTTGCCTTTCCACGTCCTCGTCCTCTTTACATTTTCTTATGCGACATTCGTAATTATTATTTTTACGTACACTTTTCTTTGTATCTTTGCGACTTGCCACCAATTTGTAAATAGACGCTATTAGGTCTCTTGGTATCTAAAACATACATGTGTACATTAATTTTGAACGATTCACGAGCTTCCGCTGGAATTATCTAATTAAAGAATTATTTATAAAACTGAGCAGTATTATAAATAATAATATTGTTATTTTTTAGTAAATAATATGAATTTTTAGGATGAAATACAGCCTATAGTCATTCCGCGACTATTTTCCATTAAATTGCAGATTCAAAGATTGAATTAACAAGTAAAAGTGAACACGGTAATAAAAATTTATATACGTATTTAAATTAATATTTCAATATCATATGTGTTTTTTTATATATGTATGTATGTGTGCATAATTCACCCTGTTCTCCCTTGGATCATTCGGCCTTATATTCAAAGTGCGCATATGCGAAGCAGTCAAAAGTGCTCCCCATCGTAAAACTGCAAGTAACTGTTGTGGGGCGCACGACAGTAGCGAGCTGAATAACATGCTCTCTAAATGTGCCACCAGCTGAGTTTGCCTCACTAAACGATCTAATCCAGCGCTTTCTTGTAATGCCTGTAAAATTAATCAAATCAGGTTCACGCTGTATCCCGCACACAGCAGAATAGGCATAGAGAATCTCGTGTTAAGACACACCGTTCTGCCAAATTCTGGAGGCATTGCATATTGAGTGGTGGAACTCGACATCGACTCATTACCAGTTTTGTTGTTGAAAAAATATCAACAAATACTGGTTTTATATAAAAGCAAAAAGAATTTAATATTCTTTCTTTGCCATTAATTAAATAAGTGACCTCAAACCTGTATTTCAATCATGTTTAAGTGGGTACATCTTGTATTGTTTTCGTAGACAACAATTGAATAGAAGGAAATATAATTCTGTATATTATAAAAATCACCTGAATGTCGCTAACAGCCAATCCGACTAAAAGATTAGTCAATATAACAGTCACAAGTAACACAAATATCAAGAACATTGCGTGAGCAGTCAATGGATAGTGGATTTGTGAATCAGTGCAGTTATTGTAGAATATATCCTCGTATTCCAACTCGCCGGACATCATCATCACCGTTTTGACTAAACCAGCTGGTAGATGGAAGGCTGGGTAGTTGCTGAACAGAACGCTAAACGCCAGTCCAAAAGCTATGAGCAGACAACTGTACGCCATTAGGAATGTGGCGAAGTTTACAGTCACTGAAAAAAAAGTAGAATTAGTATCTATTGATAATATAGCTTATACATAAGAATAATATATGGATAAAATTTGTGATTTTTTTTTCCTATTTCTTGCATTTGGGTCACTTGTAATACATAAATAGTAATAATAGTCTTAAAGAAAATGAAACTGGACGTTTAGATAATAAATACACTATGTTATGTAAATAATAAATACATTATGTTATGTATCTTACAAACTGACTGATTTAATATTATAACAAACTATACAAACTATATAAGGTTATATTTCCAAAAAGGCTATTTTATTAGGAAGTGTTGAATTTTACGTGAAAGTAGTAGTAACGAGGGAAAGTAATTATTTAATTACAAGAACGCTTTTTATGAACTGAATAATCTTTATGTGTTAGAACGTACTTTTCTACTTAATTCTTTAAGAATTGTTGGTTTTCTATGATTTTTAAATTCATATATGTTCATTTTCATTTTTAATGTAAGACAGAAAAAAGATGTCTTTTAAAAAATATATGTATGACTAATCATTATAAAATCCTCTTATTTTCCTTAGTTTTACAAGTTTTAAATAACCAGTAAATAAACCTTATGTTGTCATATGTACGTCATTATACCTGTAGTAAACATTTGCACGTATAAACCAAATGTAGGAAAGCGGCCAATGATCATCATTAACTCCAACCAGCAAAAGAATATCGTTATAGCTGCGACATCGTGCTGCCAATTGGATGTGTTTGCGCTTGCCACTCCATTGCCTCTATACCAAGTCGGAATCTGAAATTTACTTAATTCAATATACAGGATGTCCCAGAAATTAAGTCCCAGTCACAGTTATGAGAAAAATATGAAAAAAAATCTTTGTCGTGTATTTTTCATATTATATTGATTTTAACAAATATCGGAAAAGGGTGGGCAGGATGTCGATCCTGTGATGATCTTTCAAGTCCTAAGACTACAAATATTACACTTTCTTCATTTTTTTTTCTGTAACGTAATGCCTGTGAGGATGAATGATATAATTTAAAAGTTTTCAATTATATAATTCATCCTCACAGGGTGTCGGGTTTCCGTTTTTTTTTAAATCAATATAACATGACAAATACATGACAAAGACTTTTTTTTCATATTTTTTTTTAAATGTCACGCCATAGTCTATCACCTGTTTTCGGATTGATTTGTGGGACACTCCGTATATAATTACGACAAAAATAATTTATGGAAAACGAATGAAATTACTATATCCGTTTAAAAATAGTATTTTGATAATCGAAAATGTTATTTCCAAACACAATCCGTTTTATTACAAAAAAATTAAAATAAGTAAATTTAGTATAAATAAAACAAAATATCACAATTGATCGTTTCAAAACGCACCGTACATAAGAAAACCCCAATGATGATAAGCAGTTGTAACCAATTTTCCCATTGACGTATGTAAGCAGAATAATCGAGGCACGCTTGGAACATTTCTTTTGCTAAGAAACATACATTTAAAAGTACTATCAAATATTGTATAGGTCTTAGATAGCTGGGCACATCGCAGGTAACGTCTTCGCATAGAAATAATTCTGGAAATAAAGAGTAATATAATTATTAAAAGTTTATTTAATTCAACGAGTCCGTTATGGCGCAGCAACCCAGCTGTAAACGCGACGGTCGTGGATTCAATCGGGACGATTCGGGGGAATGAAAAATTTAATATTTTCATTTTCTCCATTGCGTAAATGGCAAACTGTGGCTTTGAATTCCGCCATTGAACACGCAATGCCTAGAGAATTCGGCTAAAAGTGGGGAATGAAAGTTTTTTAATAAGAACGGAGTGTGCAATGGAGGGTAACATTAGGTTCCCTCCACCTTGCTATGAGCGGGTAGTGCTCGAAGCTTAAAAAAAAAAAAAAAAGAAAACGAATGAAGTATCAAAAATTGATAACAATATACTCACGTAGTATATACAGACTGTAAAGTGTGATAAATAGCGCATGGTATACAAAACTTAACACAAAAAACTTTCTTATTCTTCTCCATTTTAAAAAAAGGAATGTCTCTGCTACAGGATGCTTTAGCACATCTTTTCTACCAACCTATAATTGAAAAAAATATTTATGTTTGAAAAATACATCATATTTCGTACTATATAAATGTGAATGTAAAAACTACTGAACCGATTAACTGTAACTTTGTACACCTATTTTTAGAGATATTAAGGACATAAGATACTTCTTAATAAAAAAAATTATATATTTAAAAATATATAGGTAATTAATCCTTTTAGTAAAAAATAAAAATAAATTGAAGCGAGCATAGCCTACTTAACTACATTAATTGGTAATTGTAATAATTTTATAGTTCTATAATTTTTGATATATTTTCATGAAAAAATATACCTCCACAAATGCCAAAAGTAATTCTGCTTCCCCTCTACTAAGGCATGGCACTAGCGGGCGAAAGTCAATGGTAAATTCGCAATCGACGTCGCCAATCTCATGTTCGCTAACGTGGACCGCGTCGTCGAACTTGCACAAATAACGTGGGATCACATCAGGCACACGTCTGACGATAAACGATAACGCCGATACGCCACCGTTCGTCCTTAATGTTACATCCCCTCCGTAATCTGGAAACATTAGGTCGTTAAAGATCGATTTCTACCTACCCTGCTGTGTTACAGCGTGAAGGTAAAAGACTAAGAGAAAAAGTTTCTATCTTTACCTAAAAGTAGTAAAACACACGCTGAAAACTCGTTCAAAGCGGCTATATGGACAGGGGTATATCCAAAGTTGTCTGGTGCATTGGGATCAGCTCCAGCACAAAGGAGCATTCTAGCAACGTCACATGCACGTGCGCCCCTTACGATAGCTCCGTGTAAAGGTGTCCTCCCGTCTATATCTCTCGCTCTTACATCTGCTCGTTTTGAAACTAATAACTCTACTACTTCAACTGATTGAGCTAGTGCAGCTGAAATATACAATGAAAATTCATTACCAATATGAGAAAAGAATTAAGAAATCTATTCAAAAATCAATGTTACTCGATGTAAATTCACAAATATATATAAAACAAAGACATATAAATAATTTTATTTTATCATATAAAGAATGCAAACCTAAATGAAGGCTTGTCTGTCCTCTTGAATTAGGCCAATCTATATGGGCGCCATGTAGAAGCAAAAGACTAGCACATTCAGCATGACCGTCTACTGCTGCTAAATGTAAAGCTGTAGCTCTTCCTGGTCCCAATGCTGCGCGAACATCTGCGCCGGCGTCTAATAATAACTTCATACATGATGCAGATCCTAATGACGCTGCTACGTGAAGTGGTGTCTCAGTAAAAACCTATAAAGAAAAAAGTTAATTCGACATCTAAAATGAAAATCGATCTTATACAGATCTTTTAATTTTATAGGGACGGATGTAACTCAATACCTATCCGTTTCACCCACATTCAAACTATTGAATTGAAATCCTAATCCGGTTCACCAGATACCAGATACCACCAGGTTGGTGGTTGGGGCTCCTGATATTTTTCTTCAATATATCTCAATCCTTTCGTTTTTCCTTTTTTTCCAGGCCTTTCGTTTCGTATCGAAAAAGTAATAGATTTTTAAAAAGTTAAATTTTAGCATCGAACGGTATGTATATCAGATTTGCTACATTAATAGTAGTACTTACAAAGACTCCTTGGGGATTGTGAGAATTCAAATTTATGTTATAATTCATATTTTCATAGAAGCAATTCAAATGCATGAAAGCTCTATGTTTATCTTTCTTAAAAATAATATTTTGCACAAATTATATAAAATTACAAAAAATAAAAATACCTGTGGTGTGTCAGGACATGCACCAGCTTCCAGCAACGTATTTACCACTTCCGGTGCATCGCTTAGAACAGCGTAGTGCAATGGAGAGTGTTCACTCAAACCTGCGTTAACATCCGCTCCATGTTTAATTAAAGCCTGAAATAGGAATTTTAGTTAATTTCTGCGTCTGTTACTGTAACGTTTTAAATTTTGTTTTAATCTTGTTTTTTTATAACATATAGGTTAAGTTACTACCTGCACGCAAGTTAAAGATTTTGCGCTCGCCGCGCAGTGTAGTGGTGTCGCTTTCCTGTCAACTGTCGAATCCCATATATTTGGGTCAGCTCCATATTCTAATAACAGTTTTACACATTCCTCATTATCAAGTAAGCATCCGAGATGTAAGCACGATCTAAAATAGTAATATGAATTATAGTTTAACTACATTGAAGCAAATACTTATCGAAAACACTTTTCAAAATCACCTTCCATCTTCATCAGAACTGTTAGGATCGGCACCGATCTTCAGCAGCTTCGATATCAATGAATTTTTCCCCAACCAACAAGCCCACAGAACTGCAGTACGCAGTCTGTCTTCATCTGTTTGTGATAGGAATGATACAGTGTCTTCATAGTGTCCTGTTTCTAATAAGCCCGATATTTCATCAGCATTAGGTAAATGTCGTAGACTTAATTGTATATCTTCTGTAAAATCAATAAATAATAGTCTATAACTAAATTCAGCTTTATATAGAGTAAAATAGAATTGAATTATTGGATTATATGAAATACCTAAAGCCCAAATATCCCTACATTTCACACGCAAACGTCCACCTAGATCTGGAGCATGGGTAGATTCATCACTAGATATATATCCTGCTTCAACTTCATCTGAATCCTCTGCTTCTTCAGTAATTTCTTCTCTCCATCGTGCACTACCTTCGTGGTAACCCTAGAGAAAATAAACTGTGCCACTTAAGATAAAATAAAAAACATAAACATTATTTATAACTAAAATGTATCTTAGAAATTTTCTTGCCGTAGATATTTTCCATAATAAAAAAAAACAACAAAATTTCCTTTCTTTTTATACTGTAAGTTTTTATAGTATAAAACCCATGGCATAATGCGATCTAAAAATTCACGTCTAAACATCGAAACGAATTCCAATAAAATAAGATTTACATTCTAATAATAGTTTTTTGTTATATTTACATTCGAAACTAACGTAAGTATTTCAAATTTAGTTACTGAAAGATTTAACTTTTATTCTCGCTGCTCATAAAAAACGTACTGTTAAATGCCTATACCTACTGAAATTTTATTGTTTATACGTTTTTATTTTAGTTTATTACTACTTCTGTTCGGAACTTCTTTTTAAAATAACTAAGATTGTTTACGTTATTCTTCTGGACATTATTTTGATTGTATTTGTAAATAACATATTAATTATAACATACATTTTCTAAAGAAAAAATAAATAAAGAAAATAAAAGAGTATTAAAACAAGAAATTGATAATATCTTGCCACAGGTATTTAAGAAATATGCTGAACATGCGGCCGTTTCGTTATAACACTTCTTAACACTTGTGTGTGGGAGGGTAAATGTTTCGAATTATTAATCCATATTCATTTTTCTAGCTGACTTATAAATAACCTATCCCGGACACTGCATTGCACATAAAGAATAAACGTGAAATTATAAGGATATGGAGGAACCTTTTTAGTTTGAACACTTTTTGAAGCTTTCACTGAAGGCATTGCAAATAGCGGAAACGCGCGCGCATATCAAAACATCGTCCGCCCGCGCTTCGTTGAAAACTGAAAGACTTAATCTCGATTCGTCTCGGACTACAGAAATTAAATATGGAAAACGTAATTAATCTATATTATAAATCATTTTTATATGTTAATTTGGCCTAAATTCATATATTTAAATGTTACATAACGTGTCCCCAATGTGAAATAAAAATAGATTCAATTCTCGCTGATTTTATGAATTTTTCAGTGGCCCTAATTATATTCTAATTTTTGTCTGGTCGTATGTACTATTTACGCATTTATGTATCGGAGATTTTTTTTTGTTTTCTTAATTACTAGTATAATTTCTTCTTAGATAGCATGTACTAATTATTATTAAAATACTCGTATACAAAATTTACGTTACAAATCACTAGTATATTACTCCTAAATAACTCTAAGGCTTAAATTCATCAAATTTTGTAGAAGTTAAAATGTTGTTTTTTTTGAGTTTCTATGTATCTGCTATGATATAAGATTTAAATTAATAACTTCATGTAAAATTAGTAAGACTGGTGAGATATTAAACGATTCAGGTGAAATAAATGAAGGTCTTGAAATACCCTACCTCGGAATAAAACCGTTAGTCTAAAGATAACAAGGAACATATAAATTCGAAATATTAAATAATAATAAGCGACTATTTTTAGCCAAATTCAAAGGACAATGTTTCCTGTTCAGCACCAAAATCTCGAATATAATACAATTTTAGGCCAAACAGTCGAACAATATAGCTCTCATTCCGTTATTAGCTTTTCGTTACCAATATACTAGGGCTTCTGGAAAATGACTAAGTTTTAATAATAAACTAGAAACAACAAATTTTAAATTATACATACAAACAGAATTTCGTAAATTATTTGTTAATTAAGTAGATGTTGAAAAGTTAAATTATAGACCTTCCTTTATAGACCGACCTTTAGACCTTCTAACTACTATTATGTTATGGGAACGTGTTATGTCCTAACGAGAATAACAATAAGAGTGACGTATTAAATCTAGATATACATATAATTAGATACTTATAATTTTTATTAACGGTTAATGAACATGAAGCAAAAACTTCTAAAATGTAAAACAATAATAGAATTAAAATTTTTGTTCCCTCATGCCGGTTCTATTATAGCCATTTAGCTTACACTTTAGAAATAGAATTATGTAAACCATGTGGCAATCTCACTATGAGGTCGACAAACGACTGCAGTTGATTTTGATAAAATATGAGACATTTTGAAGTATATGATATTTGGTGTATTTTTTATGAGCTTCACGCTGTATCCCGTTTCTCCCCGTCTCTCGCTGTATAGGCCTAGGCCTTTGCCTACTCTGCTAATGTAGCAGGGTAAGGGTAACTAGTTAAGACAAAGGCATACGCAAAGCGCGGCGTTGAGCTCCGCCAATTTACACGCATTAATCACTTTGTATACACTCATGATCCAATAAAAACCAGAATTATAAACCTAAAACCATTTAAGTTTTCCTTCTTGATTTTGAAACAATTGAACATTGAACACGTGTGATACCAATCAACCCTTTGCTTATTTATGTACTTGCATACGAAATACGTATTTATATATAAAATAAATACATTTATTTAATTAGTAATAAATAAATATATTTAATTTATTTAAATTTCGGCTAACGTTTACCTATAACGTTTTATCTATTGATTATTTTACATATTTTGATTTTTATTATGCCCGGTAATTCTTAAGCCACATCGACTTGACTTTTGAAAATACCTTTAAGTATTATAAATAAAAGTAAGTAAAAAAATATTATTGAAAATATAAATTTTGATTTTTATTACTAATTAAGTATACGTTTTGTAGACTTATGTCTTTTACATCAATGACATCGATCGTGGTTGAGCTAAGCAACGAGACGACCAGAAATTTCCCAAAACAAAACTCTTTAAAAGACGTTACAATCGACATACATTTTATTTTTATTTAATACAATAAACCCTATTTTATACGTGCCATAGTCTACTAAGTGTGGTGACTCGAAATAGAAGTTTGAATTTCAGGTGGCTAAACGCTCGCGTAGTTATTGTAATAATAGTTTACCTAAAACGTCACAATGTCTTAATTCAAAAGTATTTTTTCAATAAAAATTAAATAATGTAAAAATGTGGGGAACGAAAGTGTCTTAATGAGAACGGAGTGTCTTAACTATATAGACTAGGTTCCCAGATTCCTTCTGCTTACCCTACGGTGTGCGGGATAAGCTGATTTTATTTTTTTCCTATTCTAATATAACTTCACTTACATTTTCATTATTCAAGCATTTTTATCAAGGACGATACCTAAACTGTTATTTGTTTTAGTATAAGATATACGCTACGCTGTATCCCGCACACGGCAGGGTAGACAGATGGAACCTAGTGTTAAGACACTCCGTTCCCCACTTTCTGCCGAATTCTGGTGGCATTGCGCGTGCAGTGGCAGAACTCAACGCCACGCTTTGCCTTGCACACCAGAACGAAGAAATGGAAATATAAACGTAAATAAATATCTCACTTCCTCGAGTGGGGATCGAACTCACAACCGTCGCGTTACAGTCACTACTCATGTGCCGCTGCGCTACGACGACGGACTAATACAGTAATTACAGACATATGGTTCCGTAGTGCTTTTCCTTAAAATATATATACTTAATACCTATCTATAATGTAATAATTAATTAGTATCATACATCTCTTCTATAGCATAATGTTTACGTTATTGTGGCGTAGCCTGTTTTAGCCGTTCGTTGTTTAGACACACGCCTCTCTGACGAAACGTGTACTTGCTATGTTTCTTTACAGTATACATTTTATCTTTATTTTATTTATTCTGTTAAAAAGCATTAAGCATAATAAAGGTAATTAATATGTATGGAAGAAAAATATAGGTATAAATACTTATAGCTTTAAGTATAAATATTAAATTATTTATTATTTTTAAAACTGTCGTGGCGCAGCGGCACAAGGGTGTGACTGTAACGCGACGGTTGTGGGTTTGATTCCCA
>DWNA01000354.1:0-25366 GCA_018249835.1 Heliconius besckei | reverse complement strand
AATAGACTATATAATAAACTCTAGAATTCAAATTCATATATTTTTATTCAAAATAAAAAATTACAAGCTTTATTTTTTTAACGTCAAATAATTTACCACCAGTTCACTAAGGTTAGTGCCTCAGACCGGACCGCCGGTTTTTCTCAAAAACCGGCGCAAGAAACTCAGCGGGCCTTATTTTTTTTAAATTTTAAACAAATACATATTTTATTATTTCGACAACGATACCTTTGAAACAGTCTGGACCTAGCATTTCATTCCCTAGTATTAATGATAACATTATCATTTCATTAACAAATTAATGATTTTATAAATGATAACATTATCATTTATAAAATCATTAATTTGGTCACAAACGTCTTTTCACAATTTTTTTAAATCGTGTTTTACAAAATTCTCTGACGTTATCCAGTTCTCTGACGTTCTCCTTTTACAATAGGATCCCAGGATCCTGTTGTAAAAGCGTACACATTGTCCCATAAATGAATTACGGATTCGATGCAATCGATTCACAGGTGCACTAAGTTTAAGCTTATTTTATCGGAAATCATTAATGTTTTTCTTAACATACATAAGATTTACAAAAATATATTGAGATGCAACTGTCAATATATTGATTTCTTTAAACTTTCGCCTCAAGGAGTTTTTAGGAACTAAGTTATAAATAGCACGAATAGCTCGCTTCTGAAGAACAAATATTGGTTGAATACTTGGAAGTAGCTGAAGTAAACAAGTCGAGCCGTTTCCACGTGAGTTAATGATTTAATTTTTTTAACTGCGAAAGCTGCTGACCTAAGTCTATTCGCCAATCCATCAACATGGGGTCCCCACTGTAATTTGGAGTCTACGGTGATTCCGAGGAATACCGTAGAATCGACAGAATCTACGGGATCAAGATTCAAGAGTACATAGGCTTTAACAATTTTCGTGTCAGGTGTTCTAAAAATCATGCGTTTTATTTTCTTTTCATTGTATATTTCAGATGTGGTAAATCATTTATATATATTAAAAAGAAAAAAGGACCATGAATAGTCCCTTGTAGGACCCCCATGCTGATTACTGATCCAGGAGATTTCTTGTCATCCACGTCAACCCTCGGATCTCGCATAGAGACCAAGAAACGATAAATAAATTAAAAAGGAACACAGAATACGGAACCCGAAACAAGGCAACTCAACCACCGGAATAGAGTAAACCATACCAAATTCAATCTTCAACTCTTCTGTTGTGTAAAAAAGTATATTGAAATATAAATTTAAAAAGTCTAAATCACAAAAAAAAAACAATAGGCAGGAAGAACAGAAAAGGACACCGACCACGTCCGTGTCCGTGGTGTATGTCCGTTACTCTCTCTTTGCTTTGTATGAAATCTGCATTCTTCAGAAGTGCTTAGACTTGTATAACGAAATAACAATAATGAGAAATGCCATCGAGTTGCGCTGAGCGCGAGCCCCGCAAGCAGTGTAAATGAAAATTGTAAGGTGATATTACATCGATTTTTATATCACGTGTACGAGTATATTGAAACTTACTAGCGAAAGTTATTTCATTATCAAGGAAATTTAATGAAGACAATCTTCGAATGTAATCATGTAATTTGATTGTATACCTTTCAAGAAAATATAAAATTAAAATTCAACGTTCTCTTTACCACCGCAACGCTAGGCTCGATCCCGAGGGGCCGAAGATGTCCTATCGTACAGTCACCTAGTGTTCATGGTTTAATGTTAGCTGTTAGCAAATGCAGCTTAATTAAATTGTTCCTAAGCCCCCTCAATTATAATTTTGTAAATATATTCAATGTACAGAAGCGCCATTTTTACTTTCTTATTCTTATATGTATAGATGCAGATTTTATACTGCTTATACTTTCCTGAGCGTTTTTATAGCCAGTGGTTAATAGTAATTGTTCGTGTACAGATGATGGGTCCCCCGGGAGCGCCGGGGCCTGCGGGGTCTCCGGGCGTGGCGGGGCCGCCTGGCATCAAGGGCGACAAGGGCGAGCCGGGCACGCGCGGCAAGGCAGTACGTGCGCGGCGACGCGGGCACTTGCAAAAGTGCTCGTTGTAAACATTTATCTATACTACTTATTACGTTGTTTCATGCATGAATTGCTATTATAAATAAAATGTTTAATTGGACGACTCACAGGCACATATTGTGCCGCTTTAGTTTTCTTACTTCTACTGGTACATATTTGACAATGAAACTTTGCTTACAATTATAGGGAGAACGCGGAGAGAAAGGTGACCCGGGGCCGATGGGATTACCGGTGAGCTACTACTTTACCTAAGTTAATATATATGGTCTACTTTACTGGAGTAAGTTGAAGTTTAGAATTGGCGTATTATTTGCAGGGGCCTGTAGGTCTGCCGGGCGAGGCGGGCGAGCCAGGCCGTCCCGGAGACTCCGGGCCGAGGGTGAGTGTAGACAACGTCCTGTATGACATCATGTCACACTGATACGCCTGACCGCTTTCATCCTCTGTTGCAAAATATTATTGATCTATCATATCGCGCCAAGCTTTTTAACTAAAAAGGAACTTTCAAGGAGGACAGAGGTCGCGCGTGTCGGTGGCGCCTCACTGCCCACACTTAGACACACTAACCGACTAACCGACTGTAGAGCGATGATAGAGGATGAATATAGTGCATGAGCGTCGTTCCGTCCCCGTGCGGCGTCACGCTGTCACGGTGTCTGTACTAACCAGTAACGGGTCGGTGTGGGCGCAGGAGAACCGCTGGCCGCCGGACTTCGCCTTCACGTAGTGAGCGCGCGTACGCGCCCCGCGCGCGCCTCCCCCCGCCGCCCGCGCACCGCTGCGCCCCCTGCCCCCGCCCGCTCGCCCTGCGCTCCGGCCAACTCCGAGCCGCTCCTGCGACGCCCGCGGCCGAGATTGTAAATTGTAAAATTTGTACGTAACTAGAGTAAGGGTTTCTATAATAAGACGTTACCAAATTTATATATAAGTGTTATAAATTGTATAAAACAATATTTTTCATGATTTTAGATAGTATTTGTAATTACAGAACCTCTGTCGCGATCACTCGGCCACCGCCACGTACCACCCAATACCGTCTTACAACAATACGTGATCGACGACACGAGGGATTATTCTGTAATTGATGGCCATATCTGTATGTATAACGTTAAATACATTTCGTCGAATGTTTAATGTCGCCTATTTAATATTGTTCTACTGTATATTGTACTGTAGGCTAAGCCCTGTACTCTCTTTCTATTCGTGTGTTAATGTATATCTAAGGAACAACTCGATGTCGGCGCTCCGTCCCGGCCGCGCTAGTGTGTCGTCACCCGTGTGTACTCGATGTTCTCATTACTATTGTTCTTTATCCAATGTACAAAGATTGACCCCTACCGACAACCCCTAGGTTAAGCGCGCCCTCTAAGCGAGCGCCGACAGCTGAGGCTCTATGATACCCTTCCTGTATTTGTATCGACATGTCGTACTGCTGTAAGTGTACCTATTACTGATGATACTAATTAAGCGTTTAGGTTTTTTATAAAAGAAAAGTTGTCATTTGTACCATACTCACGAAAACGTAATATATTGTTGTTCACAGATTATTTTGAAGCAAAATAAACGATTGCATGTCGTGCATATTTCGATCTTTCATTTATTTTCTCTTCCATTTCACACTCCTCTTCCATTTCCTGGCTCCGAAAGTGTAATGTGACGTAAGTGTGACGTCTATGTGCACCCTGCCTGCGCCGGCGCATCCAAGACAATCATAACTAATCTATATACAGTATGTCTGTCTGTTGCATGGACCCTTTACTTGTGCATTCGATTATTACTAAGCCGAGAGGTAAGCTGATATATCATTTATGCTTCTAAATATCTCAACGAGCACGAGTTATATTAATGTAGGACGTAGTGACGCTTATACTGACTCGTCCGTTGTTGCTCCACAGGGCCCGCCGGGACTCGACGGTATGAAGGTGAGTGTTTCGTCACTTCTATGTTCTTACTCTTAATATTATGTACATAAATTATGGTAATGTGCCCTTGTCGAATTCGAGCACTAATAATCTTTTGTATGATAATTACTACATTGTGTCTGGAGACCGTAGTTACTGTTTGTTGGACTAACACTGAGCAATAGTGAATGCGTGTGGTGTGCGCAGGGCGCGCAGGGCGAGCCGGGCGGCAAGGGCGAGCGCGGCGACCCCGGACTGCCCGTAAGTACCCAAGCTGTTTCTTGAATATTATAATTGGTACCTACTTGTTATTTATTTTATATGACATAACTAAAATTTTGTTACCACTAATCTGGAATTGCAAAATTTCAGGGAACTGACGGAATACCAGGTCAGGAGGTAAGTTGCCAGACCGCGCGCGTAGAGCTATATGAGGTAACGGGTTCTATATCTGCTAATGTGTTCTTTTACTCAATAGGGGCCGAAAGGCGACAAAGGATATAAAGGAGAGCCCGTAAGTAGACAATCTGCTTATTAGTTCTGTTTACTTCTCAGTCACGCTCACGCCTTACTCACCACTAACATTCCCCTCGCAGGACATCCCGCATGAGTATAACTAACCCTGACACCACACAGACACGTAGTGAGGACTTTGCTTCTCCAAATATTATATAATTAGCTTTGATATAAACATATGTGCTAAGCATAGACTTGCATCAAACAACCAAGTTGTGCCACACGGTATCATCAAAAGTAAATAAACTAATAAGTGATTATTAGCTATTATGTACGTGTTAACTGGATTACTTTTCTGATATTTCTGTGGCACATGTATAAGTGTTCATGTTCATATGTACATATTAAATAACATGTATTTGAGTGAGAGATGAAAGCATATAAGAGGGCGGCAGTCCTCCCCCTCCGAGATAGAGCGCGAGTAGTAACGAGTGGTGCTGCGCAGGGGCCGGCCGGCAAGCGCGGCCGCAAGGGTGACAAGGGCGCGCGCGGCGAGCAGGGCGTGCCCGGCCTGGACGCGCCGTGCCCGCTCGGGCCCGATGGCCTGCCGCTGCCGGGCTGCGGCTGGAGGCCCTCCAAGGTACGCGAGCTGTTCACTTTATTGATAACTAGTGTTTAGAGAGAGCTTTCTAACTCCTAACAATATAAGCTACCGCCATTACTAACTCGAGCTTCTTGGACTCTCTCGACGCACCGGCGATTCCTTAGTTTTGCTAATCCAGCAGAGGAATGAAAAAATATTAAATAGTATATTTGGCCGCGAGGGTCCATGCGGGCGTCGCGCTAATAGAGGGTAGATGGCCAGAGGGAGTAGTGGGAAGTAGTTGTCGGTATGGCAGGAGGCGGCGCGCGAGGAGCGGCCGGGGGGGAGCGGCGCGCGCTCGGAGGAGGAGGAGGCCGAGGGCGAAGGCGAGGCGGAGGAGGGGGGCGAGTACGACGCTCGCGAGGACGAGCTGGACGCGCCGCGCGACTACGACGACTACACCGACAACGCGCACCACGAGGCGCAACGAGACTGAACCCGGCAGGTGCGCTGTACTCACCACGACCCACTCTACATTTTTACTTAACAATCAGACAGAAATCATTACAAATACTTAATTGGGAATTTCCTTATAATTTAAAAAAATGCCATCTCTACAAAATTGCTCGAAAAACATACACTAACGAAAGACTTTTATAGTTATTTTAATGTGAATTATCATATTATTAACCTGGGATCCCACCGTTGAAACCTGCACGTATCAGTTTTCTTAATTAAACCTATATTAATGAATAATACATGATTAGTAGAACAGATTACGCCTGGGTTGTCTGGAAGAATCCTGCCGCAATCACCTTTAATTAAATTTTTTCGTAACTCGTTTTTGGAGAAAATTGCACTCATACGTTTTTTATATGAATCGCACATCATTTGAAACATAATCGCATAAGGAATTGGAAAATTAAGGGCCGCAAGTCTAGGGTTGCCTGGTTTAAACATGTCACTAAATGTTCTTCACCCTTCATTATATTAAGGGAACATGGTGTATATGTATGTATATCAAAATGGTAATTTAAATTAATAAATAAATATTAGTATTTAGAAAATAGATTTTGCAAAGACTTAATATTATAGGTTCATTATTTTACTTGAAAAATAAGGATGATTTCATCTTTAAATAGTTTTCTACGTGTACTTAATATGATTAAAATCATAATTTAACAGGTGAACAATTAGAATAAACATTGATTGTAAGATTGACCTTCTATTATATAATATTTTACTTTAAAACATAAGGCAGACCGCGCATTTCATCGTCTATTCTCATAGTCAAACGGAACCAGAATAAAATATTTCAAACGCTGGCAACCCCTGTTTGCGGCAGGAATTTTCCTGGCAATCCTGTTTTATAGTGTTCAGAAAAAAATAAGCTTTAATTTGATATATAATTCATCAAAAAAACACATGAGTGCAAATTATTAACATTTGGTGCCGTTTTATTATTTAGTTACGAAAAAATGTAATTAAAAGTGATTGCAGCAGGATTCTTCCAGGCAACCCAGGTGTAATCTGTTCTTCTAATCATGTATTATTCATTAATATAGGTTTAATTAAGAAAACTGATACGTGCAGGTTTCAACGGTGGGATCCCAGGTTATATCTATTTATCGTCTGTTTGTTATACGTTGGGTGTTATCGCCCAGCAGGTGCTGGTCGCACTACAGCTGTGGTGCCTATACTCACTCACTCACAACCTAATTAACAACAATATATACAAGGACTTGTCCTAACTGACTGAGGTAAGACGCGCGCATAGCCGTTACCATTGATGGTAGACACGTGAAATTTGGACAGATGTTTACTTTTGTAATCTGGGCATCCACTAAGAAGGGATTTTGAAAATTTTTTACCCTAAAGGGACGAAAGTTGACGAGGGTTGAAAGTTTAATTTTAAAAAAAAATCATTGTTTGAAATTTTACATTTGAAAACTTGACATTTGTGTACCACATGATCTCACTGAGGGAAACCTAATGCAACGTGTTTCCATTTGCGATTCTTTGTTGAAACGTAACAATTCCGAACCATTTCTTAAACAGTTCCTTACGGGTGATGAAAAACGGGTGACTTACGATTAGAATGTGCGAAAAAGATCATGGTCGAAGCATAGACAAGCCCCATAGACTGTACGGCAAAGCCCGGCCTGACTCGGAACAGTGATGCTCAGTGTATGTTGGGATTGAAAAGGAATCGTCCACTATGAGCTTTTATTAGCCACAGGGTAAAACTATCGATTCTGACCTCTACTGGCAGCAACTGATGAGGGTAGAACTATTCTATTGAGAAAAACCGGCCGGTTTCTGAACGAATAAATTAAACTATTCATCGACATGTTGATGTCTGTCAAATGTGTCGACATTTGACTGTCAGTGAATTCTGTTTATTAAATGAATTATCATGTAGTTCACGCGGGCGAAGCCGTAGGCGGGCCGCTAGTACATAATAAAGAATTAGTAATCAGTAATTAAAAAATATTTTACAAAATTGTTAGCTTATACTTTAATATTATGATATCTAATATATTTACATAAAAAATTGCGTACAGGAGCAAATACAAACATTAATACATGATTATTCATTTAATAAACAGAATTGACTGACAGTGACAGTCAAATGTGTCCAATGTCAATAAATAATTTAATTTACTCTTTCAGAAACAGTTTTAAATTATTGATTCAGGTAAGGATTTATAGTATTATTTGTAAAATAACTGTAATTATTGTATATTACAAAAGATACCCAAATCGAATCGATTAAACAAATATCGAAATCGAACCCAAAATAATTAATCGAAGAAATTAATTGAATATCGATTCGAAAATATTTTACTGAGAACCTCCTCCTTGTTTTGAAAGTCGGTTAAAAATACAGATTTATCACAAATAAATTCAGATTTATTATAAGTATAAATAAAGATATGGATTGCTTTATATTTGCAGGAAAACTCATGCCTTGAGTTCATTCAAATGCCGATAACTTTTTTTTATTAAGCCGATTTTGATGAAACAAACTTTAGATATTAAGTTGAGTTAAAACAAAATAAGTAATTGGTGAAAGTTTCAAGTAAATCGGTTGAGTACTTTCGGAGATTAGCGTGACCATACATACAGACAGACCGACGAGAAATAAAAAAATAATATTTTTACTGTCTATTATTATTTTTAAGTGCCCCTCTCATCCATTTCAGTCAAAAACACTAAATATATAGACAACATATTTTTACCGTTTTATTTTAAGTATAGATTTTTTTTATTTGTTCGACGTTTTATTTTATTATATAAAAAAATTTGCCTTAAAAAATATTTCCTTCGTATGAATACGAAAATACTTTTGCCCCGACCTCATACAAACGTGACATGCAAAAAAGAAAATATAGCATACCACTAATATGCCAGTCTTTCCAATTGATCTCCTAGGAAAAAATATTAGACTTAAAGTCAGTCTTTCAACTTCAACTTTATGTCAAATCATTACTTATTATTATTGTTCCATAAAAATAAGTCACTCTGCCGTCACAGTTTGACTGTTAAGGTCATCTCGTACACCTCTCTCCTTCCTACCCACTCATGTGAGTTGCTCAGTAAGTATAAACATTGTATAATACCTACAAACTCCATAGTTCATACAAGTACGTCGTGCAACTCAGGACTAATCGGTGTTGATAACACTAACACTTTTAATAACAAAAGTATTTTAACTAACGAGCTTAACTAGATGTTATCGTTACTTTTTTCTTATTTAGTGGTAAGGGGCTATTGACTAATACGGACAGCAACGGCTACAGCGGGTGAGGGCAACGGAATAACAATCAGCGTTATCATCATGTATTTAAAGATAACGTGCTATACTAATACAAAACATTCGCCGAACTTGTGCCTAGCTGATTGATTGATTGATTGATTGATTGATTTAAAAATGTGTGCGGCAGGAGGCGATGCTGGCGTGGCTACGGCGGCGCCTCGAGCTGGACGTGGCGGACAACGAGGTGCCCCCCGCGCGCGCCCCCTCCGCCGCGCCTGCCCTGACCTGAAGCTGTTCTCAATTAGCCGTGTTATGGGTGCCCACCTATGTACATAGCGGTCGCTCTATGTGTATTTATAATTAACTCAATCAAATGTGGTTTAGGTACTTTTCAAGGAAACAATAAAGCATGTTTATTTTATCAGTAATAATAAAAACAGAGGAGCGCGGTGCCGCCGGGTGGACCGCAACAGGAAAACTTCTCGTAGATTAGCGCGACCTCGCCTCGACTCGCTCGCAACTACTCGCAACTCGTGCTGTACTCGTTTGATATTACAAGAGGTGTAATTATAAAATTGTTATATATTGTTGTAAATATACATACTCTACAAATGTAACACTGTCGACTGTCGACTAGCGACTAGTGAAGAGTACTGACTGTTGACTGGACGATCTAGTTTTTAATAAATTTTGTAATTATTAAAGTTGTAATTATTAATTATTATTGTTGAAACTTAAATGAAAGAAATATCAATAATAGTAATATAACTTAAGTAAGGTAAGCACAACACTAGGTACTGACTGCTCTCTAAAAATATGATTACATCGCACCGCATTGTTTGTTAATATTTGTTAAAGAAATACGTTTTCTAAATGGTCGATAACCAACGAGCGATTTACCACACTAACGAATCTTATGATAAGTATATTTTTATTTGTTCTAATTATTAAGGTTAGTAAATAGCTGTAGTATAATAATGTAGGTTATTATTCAGATTTTAAAATTTATTCGATGAATTTGTAAATATTAGATGAAATGTAATAAAATAGAAATAAGTTACCTTTTACATTAAAACAAAACTTACAATATGAAATAGCCATTTTTTATTTTATTAACCGACTTCTGTAAGAGAAGGAGGTTGTCAATTCGACTGTATTTTTTTTGTTTGTCACCTCATTACTTTTGACGGGATAAACCGATTTTGATATTCTTTTATTTGAAAGGTAAAGCTTCCCGAATGGTCCCATTTTTTTTGGTCCATGTCTGACAATGGTAACTATGAGACAATCACATAAGTCTTAAATTTGCATTAGGTATGTGCGCGACAAATAGATGAATACCTCAATGTCGCGCTAACTGATTTTGACGATTCTTTTTTTTTTGAAAGAATACACTTCAAGGATAATTTGGTAAAAGTTCCAATTATGGAGTCCGGTCAAAATTGAGAAAGTTTTTTTTTTGGTAAAAAGTTTATTATACTGTAATAGTTACAAGCAAAAACTTTTTAAATTGATATCAGAAGTGAGATTCCTGATCGTTGCATTTCTTTTCAACCAACCTCAAAAAAGAGGATATTCTCATTTTCAACCCACTTCAAAAAGGGGAGATTCCCAATTCGCCCGAATACTTTTTATGTATGTTCTTGTCAATATACCAAAATGTTAGTTTGCACAAAAATAATACCTAATTAAATTAAGTTTTACATAGGACAACCACAACCACCACCATCACTCGTTTAACAGGCGTCATTTTAAGATCTATCACTTAAAATCGTAAAATAAATTAATTTGTAACAAAAAGAAACACCGACTTCGAACAACGAACTAAAAAGCGAAAAATAATTTTACAAAGATTTCATAATTTTGAAGTCTTTCTCAACTCCCAAATCCGAAACAGACGTTAATTGACAATTGACAAGAACGAAAGGACACATTAATGTCTACTAAATAATTTCTCTGCTACTTATTTTTTATTATACTATGATTGTGGCGTGGCCCAGCAGCACAAGGGGGTGACTGTGATGCGACGGTTGTGGGTTCGATCCCCATTTCAGGAGAATATTTATTTACATTCCGCCACTCAACACGCAATGACTCCAGAATTCGGCGGAAAGTGAAGAAGGGAGTGTCTTCACAGTAGATTTCCTCTGCCTATCCCCGTCTGTGTTCTGGATACAGCAAGAAGCTGATTGACCCTTGATGGCAAAACAATTGATCTAGCGGCTTTAATAAAAAAAATTGCCCCCCTATAAGGATTTAAGTACAAATGTACAGTTTTCCGATTTTTTCCTGAACAAGTACTATCTATAGATGCTAGCAGCCTAATTTCATAATTCTAGGTTAACCGGAAGTATCCTATTAATTTTGATCCCCTCTATAATGTCAAAATATGCGTTTTTTGCTCAATTAATTATTTTCGATTCGATATTCTGTTTGCTGTTTCTGAACGAGTAAATTATATTATTCATTGACATCAACTCATTTGACCGTCAGTCAATTCTATTTATCTATACTAATATAATAAAGTGGAAGAGTTTGTTTGTTTGTTTGTTTCTTTGTTTGAACGCTAAGATCTCTGGATCTACTGGTCCGATTTACTTTGTTTTTGTTTTGTATGAAAGCTGCATTCTTCAGAAGTGCTATAGGCTATATAACATTACATTACACATATATACTAATATATTTTAAAGTACATTCTAAATTCACATGTAATTTATTCTGCAATTTATTTATGTTAATAACAACCGTCGTGTCGCTACGCAACCGTTACCGCAACATTTTGATGTTCATCCTTATGAACATAAATATAATAGTCACTTTTAGCATTTCATCTAGATTGAAATTACAGTTTACTGTATAACATTCTAATAAATAATTAAGGAGATGTTACTGATTCCAAATGACCTAACCTACGGGCAGCATAGTATGAGTATGACCGACGCGAACGGGCAGTTGACGTTGACGGTTTTATACATTTTCATATATTTTAGAACTATTGTTAATTTTATGTAATTATTTGCTGTTTATAATTAATTTTAATTACACTTTGGTTCTCTTCTTCTTTTCTTGGTGTAGTGTAAAGTTTGGTCCTGAGATTTTACTTAATATTGCTCGCAAAAATTATCCTATTTAATATAGAAAAATGTTTAGTTATTTCATAGAGTCGATATCTATGTACGCACGCACGGAAAACGTTACTCTTATTGGTACTCTTTCTAATATTAAGAATATCCTTTAGTTACTTCTTTTGTTGTTTCATTTCAATTACTCAGATATTTTTTCTAATAATATGTCTCTACTTATTATTCTTTTTGATTATTTAAGCTTATATTTTCTTACTAATTCTGTTGAAAACTGAAAATAATTTCATAAATATATTTAATAAATATTCTTATATTTCGAGCAGGCGTAGCCGCGTCCGGGTCCGCTAATTAAATGAATAATCCTGTAGTTCGGCGAAGCCGCGGGCGGGCTGCTAGCAATAAATAATTTAATACTTGCGTTTTTCAAAAAAATAGGGTACTACGATAATCGCGGAGAATCTTGAATGGTCCGACCAAATTTACATGTCATTCTGAGAAAACGGGACATTTGTACGTCCCGGTGGCATGCTTCGGGACACCGGGACACACAAGCGAAAAACAGGACGTCTGGTCAGTATACACAACGAGACGTAGACGGCTTTATAGACTTCTATTTTTTTTATGTAACGACTATAGACGCAAGGAAAATATATTTGGAGAATTCAATAAATATAGAAATGTGGTAAAAAGGCAACGAGTGAGATAGCAACACACTTATAAACAGTGAGCTGCTGCTGCCATAAGTTTTAGCCAGAACATAACAAAGAGGTAACTAAATAGTGATGAAAGCGTACGTAATTCTCATAAATTAATTATATAAATATACGTATTTCTTTGTGCACCAACTGACACTATAAAAGTTGAAAGTACGCTCTAATGGTTGAAAGTACTGGTCAAAAGTTTGTTTCGTTGTAATGCTACTAGACCGTTAAACCGTTAAACCCCTAGACCGTTAAACCTACAGCTCTGACATTTTGCAGGAACGTTGTGGACATGGTCACATTATCTGTTCTGTTCTGTTCTTTCTAATATGGCGCTCCGAGCGTGCCAGTTGAGCACAAAATCACTTCGCCAGTGTCACGTTGAATGGAGAACTCACGAAAGAGGTTTTACGGTAAAAAAAGAGAAATAATATTACACAACAGAAAAATGCATGTTTAAGAGTGGTCCAGTATACACACATTATCTGTAATAGAACTAACAACTGTCATATGTCAATGTCAATATCAAATGTCAAGTGTCAAGCGGAATGTCACATAGCCTAGTGCCTACATTATTTATTTACATATTATTTTACGTTTGCAATAACAGCTTGTGGTTTTGCCGAGTTTTTCCTCATTGTTAATATCCTTTGGCGTCGAATATCTAAATGTGCCATGATGTCTCAAGAAATCTGCTAACGTGATGTTAACCATTAGATTATTATTTTGGTGTTACAATGTGAAATCAAATCAATAAATTAATATTAACACCAACTTTTGTGAAAGTGTTCCGCTTTAAGTTGACTAAATGATGCGATGTATTAAAGTGTAATGCAACATGTTACAAAGACAAGTGTGGATTTTAGTTTTGACTGCCACCGCCCTTTCGGCGAAGGAGGGCCCGCGCTGCCCGCCCTCGATAGCGCCGGAGAGATGCCGAGAGGATGGAGCGCCTTTAGACGAGTTCTTTTTCGTTATAAATGGTCAGTCCATTTACAAAAATTAAAAAAATGTTATACTAAATTGTAAACACATTCTAGGAAATGGAATGACTCATACAGTATATATTTTGTACTTCTAGTAGTGCCAGTTATAAACCATACCACTTTGGCCCAGTTTGAAAACATTGTTACTCATGTTTTCAAATTAAAGATATCATAAACTAAGCTGTATGTAATTATATTTCTAATTTAAGGTATGTTGTTAATAGAATTATCTTTACAACTGTTTTATTGAATTGGCTCATTATTTAGTTTCAATGTTGCAAATTATTATTTTTGTAGGATTATAGAATCTAGAATTTGGATTCTCCAATGTAAATTAACACCTTTACAAACAATCACATGTGGCTTGGCATACATACCAGCACCATAGTGCTTGCAATTCCTTTATAATATATAAATATTTATTTCAAATAAATTCCCAAGTCGGGCCGTCCATCTGTCAAGACTATTTAACTTGAAGTAGTGTTGGGGTATTAAACTGAAATTAATATCGGATTTCAGGTTTACAGTACACAGATATTAAGCTTGTATGTAATACAACAATTATGTATAGTTTTTGCTTCATCAAAATCCATAGTGCGCTTCCCGTAGACCTACAGCTATGGAATTTTGAAAGAAGCAAGGTTTTGCAATACAAATAAAGGAAAAATCCAAAAAAAAAAGATTTATACATAATTCATAGAGAAAATCAATACAAACTCTTTATAGTTCAGTTCATACAAAGTTACTGCATATGCCCACAAATTTAAATTTGCTAACTTTATTCGCCACATCATCAAAACCTATAGGTATCCTAATTACAATCCTAAAATTAACACAGAGCCCTCTGCTTAGCCAGTTTTTTTTTCTTATAAACACTTAAATAAACATTCATATATTTCAAGCAGGTGTAGCCACATCCGGGCCGCTAGTAATTATGTAGAGGACGTGGCCTACACTATTTAGCTGGAGATTAGCGGCTTGATAAAAAAATTAATATTTTAAATAAAAGATGCTTTATTGCTTGCTATATGATAATGCTCAATGAATACGCTAATGAATGCTACCGGTCCGCGGTCCGAGTATGCACTGCCTTATAATCGTAGCGCCGGGAACGTGCTCAAAGGCTGCGGCCGCGGTGTTCGGTTACAATATTTGGACCGAACAAATTCAAATATTTTTAATGTTTGCATTTAATCTTTGTAAATAGTAAAAGAATGAGTTTATCATTCATAGATATGTAGGTTACGAATACAGGTGAAGCTAATAATTACTATAAAATATTTAAGGTGAACGAATGACCATCTTATACAAGGCAAAGTATTTACACATCACGTGCCCTGCAAACATAACCCTAGAGAATGAGGAGATGCCGCGCTTCAAGACCGCAGTGGAGGTTCCGCTAGTGAAACTGACGGCGTGTCCGCCACCCTCCGTCCCCTACGCCGACGCCCTCCGCGCACTCAACGTCACCCCTGGGACCACCCTGGAGCTGGCGCAAACGCCGCCCGCGCCTGCCCTGCGCGCCGAACACCTGCGCGGGCTGCGTGTGAGCGGGCTCGCGCTGTCCGGCGCTGCGCCGCTCGCGCCCGCCGCCGCGCTGCTGCAGGCGCTGCCCGCACTGCGCGACCTGCGCCTCTCTGATGTGGAGCTACCACCAGACGCCGCCGCGCACCTGCCGCACGGCCTGCGCGCGCTGTCGCTGCAGCGCGCCGGGCTGGCCGCGGGGTTGCCAGCCACCGCGTTGGCGCGCGCGCCCTCGCTGCGCCGCCTTACCGTGCGCGACCCCGTGCTGGCCGCCTTGGACCTATCGGCGGCGCCGGTGCTGGCGGACGCCACAGTCGAGGCCCCGCTCACCGAGCTAGTGCTGGGCCCCGCGCTGGCCAACCTGTCGCTAGCGGGCGCGCGGCGCGTGGCGCTGTCGGGCGCGTGCGGAGCGCTGCGGCGGCTGACGGTAGAGCGCGCGGCGCCGCCCGATGCGCGTTGGCTGGCCGGCTGCGCGGGGCTGCAGGCGCTGGCGGTGCGGCGCTGTGCGCTGTCGGAGCTGCCGACGCAGTGGCTGGAGGACGCGCCGGCGCTGCTCTCGCTGGATCTCTCTGATAACAACCTGGAGGTGCTGCCCAGGTGAGTGTGCGAAAAGAGCAAACAAACTTCTCTTCATTCTCTGAATCTTTCCATTGGCCCGAGCGATAAATGGCATTAGTTTCCACACAATTATTTTTTCAATTCAAAGTACTGGAGTGCCACCCACATGATGTCACCGTAAGATTATAAAAACCGTTAGTTACTGTCCTTAACACTAGGTTCCCTATGCCTACCCTGCTGTGTGCGGGAAACAGCGTGAAACTGATTTTATTTTTTAAAATAATTTTGGATATTTCGTTGACAGTGAGATGATCAGCTTGGCGAAGCAGCTCGAAGACTTGAATCTGTCCAACAACCGCCTGCGGCGACAGGCCGTGGAGGTGGCGGCCGCACTGCCACGCCTCGCCGACTTGGCGCTCGCCCGCAACCCTCTCGGCGACCTCTGCGGGGGCGGCCCAAGTGTGCAGTCCAACGGTCAGCTAATCACCCTTAAATAAGTCACTCGTATCTCAACAGACAGTTGCGTTCGGTCTCGCCGGGCATATGGAAATACACGAGAAGTTGAATTAGACAGTGTCCGGAATTTCTGATGCATTGGTTAATTAATTTTGATCAAATGAAGGACAAATTTTTGACAATAGTGTCATCGCCCGCAGGCCAGTCCCCGCTGTGGAGCGCGCGCGCGCTGCGGCGCCTGAGCCTGGCGCGCACCGGCGCTACGCGCGTGTGTCGCGACTGGCGCGCCCTGCGCGCACTGCGGGCGCTGGACCTGCGCGACAACGACGTGGCGCGCCTCGACGCCGCCGACCTGCAGTGGGCGCGCGCCCTGTCCGCCAGCGTGGACCTGCGCCGCAATCCGCTGCGAACCGTGTATTACGCGCGCGCCGACTATGAGGCCGCGCTGGCCGCACCCGCACCCGCGCATGACGCGCCCGTCACGCTGTTCGTGGACGCGCGCCTGCGCTGCGATTGCGGCGAGTACTGGTACGTGCGCGCCGTGCGGGACGCGCCGCAGCACGCGGCCGCGCTGAGCACGGCGCGATGCGAGGGGGGAGGGGCGCTTGCGGCGCGCGATCCGCGCTCGCTGCTGTGCGCGGCCCCGACGGGCACGTGCCCGCGCGGGTGCCTGTGCGGCGCCAATGACCTGGCGGAGCTGCGTTGCGAGGGCGGCGCGCTGCGGGCAGTGCCGGCGGCGCCGGCGCTGCCGCCGCCGCGCGCGCTGCTGCTGCCGCGCAACAACATAACGCACATCGCCCCCGAGGATATCACGCCGCAACTTGAGGTAATTCCTTTTACTTCAGAAACTTACGATATACATCACTCTCCATATTTTTAAAAAGTAGTTGTTGTTAATTAACTAAAGTTAGTAATATTTCTAAAACGAAATAAATTAATGTTTATTGAAAATGCAATATTTCGCCAGTCATGGCCAACACGAATTAAAGGAAAATATCCGGTTCCTCCCGCCCTACGAACACGCTTGTGGGTGTCCGGCGTCGCGTTAAAGATAAAAAATTTTTAGTAAAATGCATCATAATATATTTCCAGATACTCGACCTGACTGACAACCAGATAGTGGACATAGACGTGGAGACGGCGAGCGCGCTGGCGGCCGCGCCCCGCCTCGAGCTGCGCCTCGCCGGGAACCCCCTGCGCTGCGACTGCGCCGCGCTGCCCACGCTGCGCCTGCTGGCTGCACGGGCCTCTTCCGCCACCAGCGACGCGCGCTGCGCCGCCGGCGAGCCCTTGCGCGCCGCCGCTGCGCGCCTTCAGGTCGCCTGTGCGCCGCCGCTGTGGCCACTCGCGCTCGCCGCGCTCGTGCTGTGCGCAGTCAGCGCGGGCGCAGCCGCCGCGCTCGGCCGCCGCACCGCACGCCGTCGCGTCAAGCGCTTCCTGTTTGAGCGCGGCCTCTGCGTGCGCTGGCTGCTACGGGGCGATGAGCGCCGCGAAGACGAGCACTGTGACCGCGACGTGTTTGTGTCGTACGCACAGGGAGACGCGGGCGCGGCAGCGGCGCTGGCGGCGCGCCTCGAGCGCGGAGGGCGGCGCGCGCTTCTGCACGAACGCGACTGGACACCAGGCGAGCTCATCCCGGCGCAGATCGCGGCCTCGGTGCGGCGCTCGCGGCGAACGCTGGTACTTCTGTCGGAGCACTTCCTGGCCTCATCGTGGGCGCGCGCGGAGCTGCGCGAGGCGTACGGTGCGGCGCTGGCTGCGCGGCGCCCGCGCCTGTTGCTGGTGCTGCTGCCGGGCCTGGAGCCCGCTCGCGCCGCCGCTGCCGACGCGCACCTGCGCGCCTACATTGCCCGCGTCACCTACCTGCGCTGGGACGATCCGCGCTTTTGGCAGCGCCTTGAGCGCGCGCTGCCGCCGCCGCTGCAGGCCCCGCTGGCCCCCGCGGCTGCACCCTCCGCCGTGGCCCCCACTGCAGCCTAATAGGGTGAGGGGGGGTGTTAGGTGCGCAAAAGATCTTGAAATTCAAATTATGTACTTTATGAATACGCATACGACGAGTGTAAAAACTACAGGGTAAAATATCGTGTACTGTGTAATGTTCAATTTACAAATGTTTTACTAAACTAAATTAAAATAGACGTTTTTTACAAAATCAGATAATAACAATGCACTTTATAGAGAATGTATCATAGACAGATATCAGTTATGCAAAATTATCAACATACATACAGAAGGCCTTATGTACAGTGGCACGCTCGCAATGCTTTCAGAAATCGGCCGATTTATTTATCAGCTTCACACTGTATCCCGAACACAGCGGGGTAGGCAAAGTGAACCTAGTGTTAAGACACTCCGTTCCCCACTTTCCGCCGAATTTTGAAGGCATTGCGCGTTGAGCGGCGGAATTCAACGTCGCGCTTTGTTATAAAATCAACATATATATTTTTTCCTCAACACAAAACAACTCAAATATTGTTATTGAAAAATTTAGTTTTTAGTATTATATATTTCTTATTTTGACAGTGTATCTTTAGGTATATAAATTAAAAAATTCCACTATTTTACAAACAAAAATAATATTGAATTTCAATCTTATATTATTTAAGTATTCTTCTTAAGTTTTATTTTCTTCAAGATTTTTTTATTGTCTAAATATGTAATAATAAATGTTAAATGAATTATTTGCAATGACCGCCTTGTAAATAAAAAAAGATTTTCTTTTAATAAATAATAATTGTAAATTGAAGTATAGGATATAAGTAAGTCATATACTCAACTGTACTGTGAAGTGTAACGTACTCGAATGTGTCAAATTAATAATTATAAGAGAAATACAAATGATCTGTGTATATCTACGGTACATACTTAATTATTACAAAATATATTTTTTTCAATTTGAATGTTATAACTAGCTTATAACTTAAAGAAGTAAATATTTAATTTTACAATTTAATTGTCAATCTGCCAAGTCAACCTCCCTCCTACCTGCTTGTTCGTTAGTTTCAAATAATTTTACGGATAAGATATACGAATATATTACGGATATTAGATAATTTTATGAAGACTGTTGACTGTATACGAAAGAATCCACTGAAACTTGACAGATTGTAATGTTTGTTGTTTATCTTTCTCTTGTACCAAAAGTACGAAGAAGTTTTGATAATAAAGCCACATGTCTTACCATATCCAAATTACATTGGATTCGGTTACGGAAAGTTTTTTTATTTCATATATCCGTTTCCATGTTGTGGGGTTGCACAGCATCCTTATATTGCTGTAATTGTCTCTATTGAGGCTAAATTATATCAAATATTAGAAATAATGACCATAGAGGTTATATAAGAACGACTCTAATTACTGGCTGGCATCTTTATGGCCTGCAAACGGCGACCGAAAGAAAAGGATCGCTAACGTCACTCTGCTCGATGAATTCTTTAGAACCGGATATTGTTATTAGACTGCTAGATAATTCCCTTTGGTTGTTTAATAATTATTTGAAGCCTTGTTTTAATTCATTACCTACCTTTCCCACTTTATTTAATATTTCCAATTGTTTCTTAGACAAATTATGATAACATTCCTACAACTATCTATATTCTACAAATATTGTATACAGTTATTACATCAAATAAATATATGAAATGTTAAGGTTGGCTGGTTTTCTTATTTCTTTCTAATGTTTTAATTTTTTATTGTCACCGAAGTGTTACAATGAGTTTTTACCCTGGTTTTGCACAGTAAGTAAGGTAAGTGACGGTAACTTCGTGCTAGTACGTCGTTTCGTGAGTTTTGCTTCTGGCAAAAATAATAAGCAATTAAAGTATTATTTACATAAACTATATATTGGTATACAATCTTTATACTTTCAACTGTCTAAAAATTAAGTAACAATATTTTAATGACGAAATTGAGCGTATAGCGACATTTTAAACGCAGAGTTGGCTACAAACTGCAGTGTAACGTGTCTGCGATGCTTACCACCGTAAGACTAGCGTAAGAATTTCTTAAGGTTGTAGAAAGACAAAGGTAAGTTATTCAAATAAAACATTGAATATATGCTTTTTTGTATTCTATAAAGAAACATTTTATTGAAAAAAAAATAGACGGAAGCATTAAATTCTTTTAAAATTGCAATAAATCGATTCACGAAATAGCAGTCATTTTCTTCATCAAGTGTTCGCTATTTTGTGTTACTACCGAATTAGGGAGATCTTAGATACTTTTTAATAAATTTATATTTATGTTATAATTAAAATAATTTAAATTTAAAGCTTAAAATCAGTTACTGTATTTATTAAAGTTTCTCGTGATCGAAATTCGGTATATATTTTGTTCACTTAAATTTCTATATTACTATTTTAAAGGTAACCTGAATTGATAATTTTAAGCTAAATTCATAGTTTTAGGTACTGCCAATGCAACTTTGTTTTTTTAATCAATTTTTATAATTTATTTTTGTGTATTTTTTCGAATATACATGGCAGTTAATGATTACTTTACATAATGTAAAATATACTGAATAAACAGAATTGCGGAAGTTATCAAAATCAGTAACACGAAACAAGATCGCCTACATTTCATTATTTTCTGTAACTTCGTGACAAATAAATCTACGTAAAATCAACATATTGACTTCTCTGTCTTTATTAATATTGTTTATCTTAGTCTTGTTATGAGTCTAAATAAAGATCTTTTTGTTTTTTCAAGAATATACTAAACACAAAATGCCGTACAAACTGGTTGCGATAATAAAAGCCATTAGCCAAATATATAGTTGTATAAACTGGCATAGCTAGTTTCAAAAAATTAAACTTGAATATTGAGCTTTTTAATATTTTTTTATAAATTAGTATATAAACGTTCAAAAATGTTTTTTTTTAAACTGATAACTTGTAAATTATAAAAGCTCAGGCCAGTCGTGGCGCAGGGGTACAAAACGTGACTGTAAAACCGACTGGTTGTGGGTTCGATCCCCACTCGAGGAGATAAAAATAGAAATAATTCATTTAAAGCGCGGCGTTGAGTTCTGCCACTTAACACGCAAATCATGCAATGCCTCCGGAATTCCGCAGAAAATGGGAAACGGAGTGTCTTACAAACACTAGGTTCCCTTTGCCTACCCTGCTGTGTGCGGGATACAGCGTGAAGATTATTTAATTTGATTCTTTTCAAAAAAAATTAATGTCGTTAAGCTGATCTAACCTATTTTTTTTTTAATTACAATTTCTTTACAATCAAAACCTATAAAGGTGATTATTTTTTTATTATAAAACCTTACTCGCGGGGTAAAAACTTGTGACCCGAAATAGGGGCCACAAACTCACAAAGTTAGAAACAGAGCAAAACTTTATCACGAAGTAGGGTTCAAACAAGAGGTCCACAAATAAAATAATATAAAAATTAGGCTTAACTTAACCACATATTGCACACATTAAATTACTGTCAAAAGACCCACTTTGATCATACTAAAATATGCAAATTCATATAACCTTTAATAATGTATTTACAATAGTTTAAAGTTATAAGACCCTTAAACTGCCGAACCCCCGTACATTTACCTTACTTACCCCATAAATATTTTTATATGTATAGGTATTTCAATAAAAACGTTTTTGTTTTATTTTTAATCGCCAACACAGCGTGCACTTACTATTTAAACAGAACAACAACGACAATTAAAAACAAAATGTCGCCGCAATTATAGGCGATGACAAGCAAATTTTACATCTACAGTATTATTTTAAAATCTTTAAGAATCTAAGTAAACTAAGCAAATACACTTTAAGTTCACCCATAATACAAGTTAAATTTGACAATGGGTACCAGAGTTCATAAAACCAGAGTAAATTTATCTAACTGCATACTGTAATAAATAGGATTGATTTATTGTATCTGGTTACTGTACTCGTATATTTCTAACAATAAAATTTCATTTTAAGAATGATTATATACAATAATAATCGATAAAATACTTCATTTAAACACTAATAAATTATATATTAGTATTATTTATTAGTGTTTAATATAATATTTTTAGGTTATTCTTATTTATCGAAAAGACGTGAGCGGTCACTTAGATCTCAGGGACTTCAAAAGATTCTAAAAGTAGAACGTTCGTTATATTATAGAATTCGTCTAAAAATTAAGTAACAATATTTTAATGACAAAATTGAGTGTATAGCGACATTTTAAACGCAGAGTTGGCTACAAACTGCAGTGTAACGTGTCTGCGATGCTTACCACCGTAAGACTAGCGTAAGAATTTCTTAAGGTTGTAGAAAGACAAAGGTAAGTTATTCAAATAAAACATTGAATATATGCTTTTTTGTATTCTATAAAGAAACATTTTATTGAAAAAAAAATAGACGGAAGCATTAAATTCTTTTAAAATTGCAATAAATCGATTCACGAAATAGCAGTCATTTTCTTCATCAAGTGTTCGCTATTTTGTGTTACTACCGAATTAGGGAGATCTTAGATACTTTTTAATAAATTTATATTTATGTTATAATTAAAATAATTTAAATTTAAAGCTTAAAATCAGTTACTGTATTTATTAAAGTTTCTCGTGATCGAAATTCGGTATATATTTTGTTCACTTAAATTTCTATATTACTATTTTAAAGGTAACCTGAATTGATAATTTTAAGCTAAATTCATAGTTTTAGGTACTGCCAATGCAACTTTGTTTTTTTAATCAATTTTTATAATTTATTTTTGTGTATTTTTTCGAATATACATGGCAGTTAATGATTACTTTACATAATGTAAAATATACTGAATAAACAGAATTGCGGAAGTTATCAAAATCAGTAACACGAAACAAGATCGCCTACATTTCATTATTTTCTGTAACTTCGTGACAAATAAATCTACGTAAAATCAACATATTGACTTCTCTGTCTTTATTAATATTGTTTATCTTAGTCTTGTTATGAGTCTAAATAAAGATCTTTTTGTTTTTTCAAGAATATACTAAACACAAAATGCCGTACAAACTGGTTGCGATAATAAAAGCCATTAGCCAAATATATAGTTGTATAAACTGGCATAGCTAGTTTCAAAAAATTAAACTTGAATATTGAGCTTTTTAATATTTTTTTATAAATTAGTATATAAACGTTCAAAAATGTTTTTTTTTAAACTGATAACTTGTAAATTATAAAAGCTCAGGCCAGTCGTGGCGCAGGGGTACAAAACGTGACTGTAAAACCGACTGGTTGTGGGTTCGATCCCCACTCGAGGAGATAAAAATAGAAATAATTCATTTAAAGCGCGGCGTTGAGTTCTGCCACTTAACACGCAAATCATGCAATGCCTCCGGAATTCCGCAGAAAATGGGAAACGGAGTGTCTTACAAACACTAGGTTCCCTTTGCCTACCCTGCTGTGTGCGGGATACAGCGTGAAGATTATTTAATTTGATTCTTTTCAAAAAAAATTAATGTCGTTAAGCTGATCTAACCTATTTTTTTTTTAATTACAATTTCTTTACAATCAAAACCTATAAAGGTGATTATTTTTTTATTATAAAACCTTACTCGCGGGGTAAAAACTTGTGACCCGAAATAGGGGCCACAAACTCACAAAGTTAGAAACAGAGCAAAACTTTATCACGAAGTAGGGTTCAAACAAGAGGTCCACAAATAAAATAATATAAAAATTAGGCTTAACTTAACCACATATTGCACACATTAAATTACTGTCAAAAGACCCACTTTGATCATACTAAAATATGCAAATTCATATAACCTTTAATAATGTATTTACAATAGTTTAAAGTTATAAGACCCTTAAACTGCCGAACCCCCGTACATTTACCTTACTTACCCCATAAATATTTTTATATGTATAGGTATTTCAATAAAAACGTTTTTGTTTTATTTTTAATCGCCAACACAGCGTGCACTTACTATTTAAACAGAACAACAACGACAATTAAAAACAAAATGTCGCCGCAATTATAGGCGATGACAAGCAAATTTTACATCTACAGTATTATTTTAAAATCTTTAAGAATCTAAGTAAACTAAGCAAATACACTTTAAGTTCACCCATAATACAAGTTAAATTTGACAATGGGTACCAGAGTTCATAAAACCAGAGTAAATTTATCTAACTGCATACTGTAATAAATAGGATTGATTTATTGTATCTGGTTACTGTACTCGTATATTTCTAACAATAAAATTTCATTTTAAGAATGATTATATACAATAATAATCGATAAAATACTTCATTTAAACACTAATAAATTATATATTAGTATTATTTATTAGTGTTTAATATAATATTTTTAGGTTATTCTTATTTATCGAAAAGACGTGAGCGGTCACTTAGATCTCAGGGACTTCAAAAGATTCTAAAAGTAGAACGTTCGTTATATTATAGAACTTAAAAAAACAAATTATATTGTAAATTATCGTTTTCACCTGTTAATTAAATATAACAAGCACGTTTGTTGTAGCCTTGTGTCGATCATGAACGATCGGGTCATATAATTGCAATCACGAGATGCGTGTGGCTGATTCTAACACTAAGAACGCAATGACCCGTTCATATGAACGATGGCGGCCATCTTACACGACAACCAATCATGAACGAATCCAAGCATTTCGATCATTTGAACGAATTGGAACATTTCTGTCATTTGAACGAAATCAAAATTTATGGCGACAGAAGTTAAGATATGAAAGTTAAAAGAGGAAATAAATATTTATGAACTATAATCAATTTTATTCCTTATTTGGTTGGACAGATACAAAATAGTGGGACAATTTGGTGAAATAGCAGAGTGGTCAGTATTTATTTTACTATTGGTTTTCGAATTGTATTTAGAGCAGTTATAACATGTAGGAGTTTTGTCACCGGAAATGTGTGGGCAGTTTTGAGCTTGATGGGTGGTGTCAGCACATTGCGAACAAGGTCTGCAGTCAGACACACAGTTTTTACTGATATGCCCAAACTGCAGACACTTGTAGCATTGCATGAAGGGTGAGAAATCCCCCACGAAAACTTTTTGATGATCTACGTTAATGCGACCTAAATGGATGGCTTCACGATAAATAGCAGGTTGAACGATGAATACGGCATTATAGAGATTTGGATTCCTATTGTTATTGCGTTTAAACCTTAACTTAAGATCTTCCGATTGATTAATTAGTTCTCTGATGCTTGGATTTTGTTGAGTGATTATTTATTTATTTATTTATTTATTTATTTATATTTTAGGGAAACACACAGAATACAAAATACACAAAAATTACAAATTTAAAAGATGACACACAATCCAATTAAGTTTCCACATACAATTTATAG
>DWNA01000353.1:0-25413 GCA_018249835.1 Heliconius besckei | reverse complement strand
ACGCGCGCAGCTTCGCTTGCGTATTTAAGGGTGAATTCTAATAACCTATGAAACATGTGTTCAATGAAATATTTTTAAGAGTCTAAATTTGAAAATTTATAAAAATCGGTGGTGATTTAAAGATTTTAGATTTAAAAGATTTAAAGATTTAAAGATTTTTATACAGACTTTCAACCCCTTATATGAACCCTTAGGGGGTGAATTCTAGAAAACCATGAAACATGTGTTCAATTAAATTTTTTTAAGAGTCTAAATATCAAATTTTATAAAAATCGGTGGCGATTTAAGAATTTTCCCATACAAACTTTCAACCCCTTATTTGCACCCTTAGGGGGTTAATTCTAGAAAACCATGAAACACATGTTCAATGAAATATTTTTAAGAGTAAATATCAAATTTTATAAAAATCAGTGGCCATTCAAGAATCTTTCCATAAAAACTTTGAACCCTTTATTTGCACCCTTAGAGGAAGAATTCTAGAAAACGATGAAATACGTGTTCAATTAAATACTTTTAAAAATCTAAATTTCATATTTTATAAAAATCGGTGCCGATTTTAATTTTTTTCCATACAAACTTTGAACCCCTATTTCACCCCTTTAGGGTTAAAATTTTTCAAAATCCCTTCTTAGTGGATGTCCAGATTACGAAAGTAAACTTTTGTCCAAATTCCACGTTTCTACGCACAGCGGTTACGGCTGTGCGTGCGTCTTACCTCAGCCAGTGAGGACAAGTCCTTTTATATATTTATAAAATAAAGAAATAAGGCCGTGTCAATCGTGGCGTAGGTTCACACGAGTGACTGTAAACGCGACAGGTTTCAAAATTTACTGCCTATAGAAATCGTCAAAAGGTGGAGAGTGGAGTGTCTAACCACTAGGCTCCTACCTGCCCTGCTACATGCGAGGTACAGCGAGAGGCTAAAAAAAACACTATTTGTAAAAGTAGGAAAAGATGAGACTATTTTCACATATTTGATATTTTATGTAAACACAATTTAGTATATAAATAAAAGGCTTGGATTTTAAATGTACAAATATTGTAATGTATCATATATTATAAAATGATAAATAATAACTGATTGTACTAACTAGGAAAAGCTGATGCATTTCCCAACATGGGTGGATCTCAAAGGAGAAGATGCAGTGCCAGAAACTGTCCACCATGTTGTAGTAAATGTGGACCCACAAAGGGACCGCACTTGGGAAACTTTGCGCAAGTATGTGGTTCTTTTGTTTTTTATATACAAACTACATATTCCATATTAAGATTTGATTTATTATTTATACATAATTAATACATACATAAATTTAAAATTGTAATTATTTACTATAATTACTTACACTTTGATTAGACTTACGCTGTTGTGGCCCCTTGGAATAGCATCTCACTATAAACACATTGGTTGAGAGTTGGATAACAAGACAAAGCGCGACGTTGAGTTCTACCAATCAACATGCAATGCATTGAAAAATTTGGAGGAAAGTGGTGAATGGAGTGTCTTAACAGGTTCTGTCTTAGTACTGTCTACAATGCTCTTCTGTACACAGTGTGAAGTTGAAAAAAAGAAACCTTTTACTTACTTTCTAAAATACTATGAATTTTAAATAGTCTTAAAGATTACGTTATTAATTTATATTTATAGTAAGAGACTATAAATATAAATTAAGGCTTAAATTTTCACTTACAGACAAATAACTACAGATGGCGTCCATTCGAAAGATAATATTCGCAGCGGCAACACAACTCCAGAGACATTATCTGAAGCTGCAAAAATACTCAAAGGGGAATACTGTGTGAGAGCCATACGAGAACACAAAATGGATAGGTTGGTTTTTTTGTAAGCTTTATTAAAAAAAAAGTTATAAATTACATATCTAAATAGCAGGTACATAATCTAAGCAAGTTAATTGAAAAATTTAATATAAGTTTGATTGAATTGACAGACTTAAAATTCTTATTTAAAACTCTTGTTTAAGTAGCCAACCCATATATCAAATTAATATAACAAAATGAGCTAAAAATATCTGTCTGTAGTGACTGCAATAAATTAAATTAATCAAAATTTTTCATAACAACTATATAATATAGTCACTTGAGTGACTGACAGACAACGAAAAGCAATATAGAAAGATAAAAATTAACATAATGAAATTCCATAGATATGGGTTCGATTTACCTACTAAAAATGAATTGTTTTCATTTCACGCTGTATTACCAAGATATAGCGTTTTGTTGAGTTCCTGGTGCGTAATGAATAGAACGGAGTATTTTAACACTAGGTTCCCATGCCCTTTACTATTCGAGATATATAAGAAAGCTAATATAAAAAATTAATTACAGAGCAATAATCTTCTGTCGTACCAAGCTCGATTGTGACAATATGGAGCGTTATTTGAAGTCTTTTGACAATGAGTTCTCATGTGTGTGTCTCCACGGCGACCGGAAACCGGCGGAGAGGAAGGCCAATCTAGAGAAATTTAAACAAAGCCAAGTTAAATTTCTCATTTGTACCGATGTTGCAGCCAGGGGAATAGATATATCGGGATTGCCTTTCAGTAAGTGTTAATATTTTTGTAATTTGGAGGATATATATGAGATATATAAAAATTAATAAATGTAAAAAAAGAATATCATGGGTCCACAAGAACATGTGATATAATTAGGATGAATGTTTGAATAAATCTCAAGGAAAAATGGCAGTGTGGTTTGATCTAAATGTGAATAACATTTGCCTTGGAATTTATTTAATTACCTAATTACATATTTTAAAATTGGAAATTATTGATGTATTATTATTTTTGCAAATTATTATTAATTTCTTATCTTCATATGTTAGTAATTTTAGCTTTTACATAATACATATGAAATACATTTGATATAAACGAGATGTATTTAACATGGAATTTACGCCATTAACTTCAGTTCTAAAATTACAAATAATTAGCTTTTTTTTTACAATAATTTATATTTAAAAATGTAAAATTTATTAACTAATTTAATAAAAGTATATTCAGAATGTAGCTTTTTTTTCTTTTGTCATATCATTCCAATTCTACAATAATATTATCTATTAGTAAAAACTATAAAAAAAAAACAATAAAAATATACTTGAACTAATAAAAAATATATATATTTAGTGATTAACGTGACGCTACCTGATGAAAAGTCTAACTACGTGCACCGCATCGGTCGCGTCGGCCGCGCTGAGCGCATGGGGCTGGCTATCAGCCTGGTTTCCACTGTTCCTGAGAAGGTATTCAATATCTACATTGTTTTGTATGGATTGTAGATAAATAAGAAAAGGAACATATATAAAGAGATTAAAAAAAATGAAAAATTGAGGTAGTGGCATTTGAATACATCGCGCGCTAGAGAAATAAGCCATAGATTTTTTTTAATCTATGTGTATCATAGTTATCAAAATTATTGTGGGAAGTTTTTATAAAACTATTCTCTATTGACAAATAATCACTCTAAGAATTCCTTGGTTAATGCTTAAGTAACAGTTTATAAAAAGAAATCTCCCTACAGAAGTGCTAACAACAATGAAGTTGCGACAAGCATATAAGAATTTGGATAATATCGCCGTTCTATAAGAACATATTCTTTTATTAGCTAGTGTGCTTTTATGGTTTTGTTGAAGTTGATGAAAAATAAAAAAATATATAAAGATTGTGCGCAACTTCGTCATTGTTATTTACAAGCATCATTTGGACTAGGATTTAATAATAATAATATGGAAAAAGGGGTCAATGGTTCAAAATGTTTGTAGAATAATCTATTTATTAAAAGCTTTTATATCTATATAGGTTTGGTATCACGGTGAGTGGTGTTCATCGAGAGGCCGCAACTGCTGGAACACGAGCCTAATCGACGCCAGGCCCAAGGGCTGCTGTATGTGGTACAATGAGCCGCAGGTGAAATATTTATTTACTAATTTTAAGCCTTTGTGTCCTATATGTCCATTATATGCTGTTGTATTAAGTAGCGTAATTTTGTAAACATCTCAATTGTGATTTGTGATCTTTCTAATATCTTGAAAATAACAGTTCCTACTCTTATACGAGTACGTTGGAAACATATAGACGGTATGTGTTTTATCGTGCTTATTTTAAAAACGCTAACAGCTTTCGTTTACTAACATAATATGTTTATTGCAGTACCTTGCGGACATCGAAGATCACCTCAATATAACTATACAACAAGTAGAGAACGACATGAAAGTGCCGAGCAACGAGTTTGACGGCAAAGTGGTGTACGGACAGAAGAGGAAACAAGTAGGATCGGGATACCAGGTGTGTCATTTTTTTTACTCTGTGTCTGCACGCATCAGGATAGGCAGAGGGAACCCTCCCCAATTTTTGCGCTGCATTCTGGAAGCCTTACGTGTTCCGTGGTGGAACTCAACGCCGTGCTTTGCCTCGTTACCAGGGTGAGGAAATGAAAATCTTTAATATGTAATTTTTTCGAGTGGGCATTGAATTCACAACCAGTCGCGTTAACAGTTATGCACCTGCGCGACGACTGGCCTCGCTAATATTTTTTTTTTTTTAATTTCCGAAAATATCAACATATTTACGTTCTGACGCTTTGTCACTATATTTTTTTCTACAGGATCACGTCAGTCAGATGGCTCCGGTCGTTCGCTCACTTCAAGAATTAGAATCCCAAGCACAAATGTACTACTTGAAAGCGCACCACAACATCGCTGTCGCTTGAACATACAATAATAATAAATTAAAATTCTTGTTACGCGTGTGTAATAAATATTTCAAAAGGCAAAATTCCCTTTTTTTTTAAATGAAACAAAAACATAATCTCAAGTGTTCAAATACATGTAATTTTTCTGGAAAAAATATTTTCCATTGTAAAAACTTTATAGTGTAATATTAAACTTAATAAATAAAATAGCTTGCAAAAATGTATCTTTTATTTAATTACTTCACAAAAAAAAAGGAAAATCAAACAATTTTTAAAGACATTTAAAATTCTTTATTCACTAATGTATATTGTAAGGGCAGTGCGTCGTATAGCACATTCATAACAAAGTAATCAGAAGAAACTTGTAGCTTAATCATATTTTTATTTTATTTTTATAACAAATAATTGTACAAATTCAATTAAATTAATATTTGAAATATTTGAGAATTAAATTGATCTAACATTACAGCATAATTTAATTATAACTATTAAAACCTTACGTTTATTTTATTAGAACTTAATTGATGTGAATATTGTAGGTACTTAATACCGATAATGTTATTTTAATCTTAAAACATCTCAACTTTAATTAATTATATTTAAAAATTTCGTCACCTAAAGCTTTGGTCACCCTGTTAGTAAAAAAAATATTTATTTTGGATCGAGTGATAGCGCCTTTAGCAATTAAGTCAAAGTCATTATTCCTGTGAATTTATATGATATATTTAACATTGTATCGAGTAATAGACGCAACAGTAACTATTTTTTGTTATATTTAATACACAACTAAAATTTATTTAAAAAAATGCAGCCAACGATTTTCAAAATATATTAATCTATGATTACACTAACTTAAATGTCAATACACGATAGTTTTACAAAGTGAATTATATATTAAATGTTTACAATTTTTTCAAATTAGTCTAAATTAGCCTTAAGTGGGCAGTAAATATTAAGGTTAGGCGCGCACACAAGGCGTTAGATTGGGTATAGGAACTACAAAAAGCAATACTACACATAGTTATAATGCTGCTGGATTGTATTAAAACAATGAAGAGAGAAAAGAATTTGAGTAGAAAGTGTCAATTGAAATTAATTTAAACAGTGAGTCTTGGCTGTGCTGATTAAATGCATGAATTTCAGTCTTAAAATATCTAATTTTGGAGAGACTATCGACTATTACAACTACCTACTACTAAACACAATTAAATAATTTAGTTTTCCATACGAATTAAAAACAAAGAAGCTGCATCGCATCTCAGATTTAGAATCCAGCATCATTATTTTTAAAGAAACATCTCCAAAGTGCACATTCGGTTAAAATCCTAATCATTTAAGGTCTATCAGTCGTTAAGTTTTTTGGCTTTACATTCTTCATACGTACGTCAAAGTGTGGGAGATACTATTTATTATAATAGTAGTTCGGCCTTCAACAAATATTTAAATTATTTGTTGTTGGCGTTCACAAGCAGCGATAGATTTTAACGACTGGCAAACCACAACATCTCGTATATATCAACACTTAATAATTAAAATTAATTATAATTTGGTGCACGCTCACACCGGCTGCGTTCGTACATTAAAACATGATTACAATTCAAAATTATACTATGAAAAATATTATGCGTTTCTGACTTTTAACTGAAATTTCTTTCTCACAATACCATCCATTCTATTTATAACATTTAACTGGCTTTTTTTCATGATTAGTAAGAAAAAAAAAAGATAACCCATGTTTTTTTATATAGCCTATGAAAAATCGCTAATCTCACACAAAATTGATAAAACAAAATATACAATAATTATAGTAATCTTAGTATACAATAAGTAGTAAGCAACAGTTGACAGTATATAAATAAAAACTTAAATTCATATTTCTATAATATGTATTAATTAAAATAATAATAAATTTCAATAATATATATGAAAAAAAAAAAAGAAATATATAATTTGAAACACTTATACAAAATATGTCGGAAACGCACAATTCTTAACGACACATAAGAGTTGCAGCCTCTATCACATACGCTTTTTTGAAAGAAAATACTAAAAAAAATATATATATTACCCTCCTTTCCGTAGTCGGGTAATAATTATTTCATCAATGGATTCGTATGCAATACAGTCGTAGGAGAAATGCAAGGAGATCCTGCAAAACTTAGTCAGCGTTTTTTCGTCAAAGCTTTGTAATTAGGACGTATGTACATGATACTTCCCTAAATATTTTTTTTAAATTTCTAATTTATATTAATTTCGAATAACTAGGATGATAACGGAAAAAGTAATAAATAATTAATGACATTGATTTCATTAATAATTTGTTTTAACAAACCACATTCGCGTTGTCGCCTCCGTTCCCGTTTCGGCGGGTTTGTTCAATCAAAATTCTTATAATTTTCTTTACTATGACACAAAATTAGTCTATCGTAAATTGCAAACACGTATTACAATAAACTCTGTAAATTGTCCTTAAAGTGAGCAACACTTATAAAGACGCGTTCACAAAATGAAATTACTTAGTTTTAAATTATTTATAAATACAAATATAACTATTCGAGTTTGTGTTTTATCCGTTTCTTGAGTCGATATTGTTACCATGGGCGTAGGGACAGTGGAAAGGCTGGGTGAGACGTGCCCACCCCAGAAATTTTAATAACAAAAAAATCGCACCGACAAAAAAAAGAAATATTATTTACATAAATATCTCAATACATATATCTCTTCAAAGCTAAAGTCCAGGCCCATGCCCAGAAATTATTTCTAGATACGCCCATGATTGTTACATAATCAAATTCATAACGCTAATAAAAATAATACAATTACAATATTGATCATTTGCATTTATTTTAAATCGAGCCTATACTGAATCCAAAATGTCATCTTTTTCGTCTTCTTACATACGCTCCATAATATAATTAATATATACGCTATAAAAATATCTCGGGTTATTGAAAATATAGTTCAATTCACAAAAATAACACTTAAATGAGAATCTCAAAAAATTTGTATCAAAATCTTTTTTCGTCATCTACATATATTATATATATATATATATATATATCTATTAAACGTCGATTTGAATGTATTTGTACCTTTCTAAACAGTAAGTCTTTTTGCGACCATTTTGATCTAAATATGCAAGTTTACTATGAGGAGCTGTATGTATGGTGAGCACATTACAGTAAATGTAAGGAAGTAATTGCTTAATTTATCGATAATTATTTACTAACTTAAGGGGCCATACAATTTTGTAAATTGTAAGAAATTCTTGTGATGTCTGTACTTAATTTTTTAAAAATTAAAATAGAGCAAATTCCAAATTTTGATTATAATATATCCCATTTTAAAAATGTAATATAACAATAAATAGGATCATTTTAACGTGTGACGTAATTTCCGAGTAGCCCCCAATTCGAGAATATAATAGTTTTTTAGATATATCGATACAAATATGTGAGTAAGTAGTTAAGATAGGAAATACTGATGCCTTTTCTCACCAACGTCAAGTAGTCATTCGATTCTTCACGTTTTTTGGCAATTTCTAAATAAAAAATTGTCATTACAATACCGACTGCGTAATTTACTGGTGAAATTATGCCCACAGCAGAAAAAACGAACACTATAAATCCCTCGTAGTACTATGTAACATTAAAAAAAAACAAAGTATCTAATATTTACGATCGATTAATACAATTCATTATATATTAAATGTATTTAGAAACTTATTTAAATTATAAACTATTATTTAGCTTAGAATAACTAAGGGTTTTCAAATGTCTTTTTCTGTTGAGGGCTGAATACTTGGCGGCGTAAGGCATTCCCAGTCGGCATCAAAACTAGTGTTAGGCCGCTTGCGTCACTAACTACGAATATGGTGTTTTCAAACAAAACTGACAACACATGATTTATATTATATTATAAATTAATAAATAACATTATTTAGTCCAACTGAGATTTCTGGATACAGATCTGTAAATAAAAAAATATATATTATTTAGAACGGCAGCGCAACGTTTGGTAGAAAGCGCGACGGAATTAACATATTTTTATGTATCTTTGTTATTTGTATATAGCGGTTCGTGTTGAAATGTCATTATTTATATATAAATAGCAATGTTAGTAATTAATAATGATTCAACCTACGCCTACGGAAAATGTGGTTTTAATATGAATTAAGAGAGAAATTTGAATGAAATATTATTATTGGGTGATGGGTGAAGATATGTATATATTACTAATTGCAATTACGTGGTATCTCTTTCAGAATAATTTACAAAACATATAATCAATGTGAACATATAAACTTACGATTTCTAATAAAATTTATAACATAAATTTTGTTGTAATACAAAAGCTGTACTTTTTATTTACTTTAATATCTGGACCCTTTTACTCTGTTTATTTCTAGGAGTAAATAGTTAAGGTCATTCAACTTCAGACTCGAGGAAGCTATAGCTATAGATAGTATACGCACCCAGGTCATAGCGCGAGCCAGGGGTGGTGCCGCAGACTCTCCTTGGAGCGGTCCCCGTAGTCGTAGGTGAGCTCGGTGCCGGGCGAAATGTCGTGCGCCGCGAGCAGCACGAGGCGCGGCCCGTCAACCCACAGCGCCTTCGTCACCAGGTTGCCGTTCCGCGAGTGGTTCACCAGGCGGCCCAGGCGACCGGACTCTGCTGTGGCGTCGATACTAACACGAATAGAATAACCGTTAATACCTTAACTTAATAAACAGAGATAACCTATCTTTAGACACTTTATATAAAAGATCCGGGAAATTAAAAATAATATTATTATAAATATTCATACATAAAATTAATTAAGTGAAAAATAAACATAATATCGATATAAATTTCTAATGTTTAGATAACGCGTAGTTTTTGAATCACTATTTCTGTTTTATAACTTAATAACTCATTGAACTGTTCGTGTCTCATTAAAAATTAATAAATAAAATTGAAGAATTTATCACTTGTAATAGATATCCAAGCCAAGATGAAAAATTGTAATAACTATCCTTCCCTACTTACACTTAACATTGTTAAATTATCCACTCACCAATACTGTTGATCCTGAAGTCTAAAGTAATACATATAACACCCAGCGTTGGGGTCCTGCGCGTACTTGTGCTCGCGCTCCCTCGCCTCCGCGACGCCGACCAGCTCGCCCGTGTACTCAACCACGTATTGACCGCGGCCGAACGCTCGGGTCGCTATAACACCGCGACCCTTGCCGTCGAAGTATGCCACCTGTTCGATATCATTGAAATTATAGTTTAGTCTGTTTTCATCTTTCTGTTAGTGGTATATTAGGAATCGGATTTCCAGAAATATATGTTTTTTATTTTATCAGCTTCACACTGTTTCCCGCACACAGCAGGGCAGGCAGAGTTAACCGATAAGATACTTTGGAGGCATTGCTTGTTGAAACTAGCTTTAAATGCGACTGGTTGTGGGTTTGATCCACAACTTTATAATATGAGAATATTAAATGAAATATTTATTTAAACTTATAATATAATTTCTTCACTCTGGTATCGAGGCAAAGCGCGGCATTTAGTTCCAACATTCTACACGCAATGGCTCTAGCCCTCGGCAGAAAGTGGGACGGAGTGTCCTAACACTACATTCTCTCTGCTTAATCCGCTATGTGTATGCGAAAAGCAGCCTGAAGCTGATAACATAAATATACAACAAAGTTGCTTTCGATTTATTCTCCAATAGACAGAGTGATTCAAGCGGATTTATAAGCGCATAAAATTTGCATGTTATTAATTTGTTATGTTAATTAATTGCATGTATATTACATTAAAGTCGGAAATATAAAAATATTTGTAAGGTGATATGTTTGTAAGATATAACGAATATTTTTCGAAATATAAAAGGCGTAAAATAATAAGGAAATTAACAAAATTATAAAAAGTGAGAAGGAAAGGTCATAATAAGAAACAAAAAAAATATACTAAGAGAACATTATTGTCTGTAATGGAAACAATACAACACTTATATTAACGTATATACATATACATATATTTTAATTCGATGTAAAACTCATAGCAAATTATCATAAAAATTGTTACTATGCTATTGTATTCAAATTTTCCACATAAAATTGTGAGTTAGAAAAATGTTGAATGCAATTAAAATTATTGTTTACGTACATTTAAATATAATTCGATAGACCACAATCACATTCTATGTACTGTATAAAACGCAGTTAATTGGAGGTTTAAAAAATTTTTTTTTTTTTTCAGCGTCTCGCTGTATCACGCATGTAGCAAACAGAGGGTGAATTCTGGGGGTGTTGCGTGGCGGAACTCAACGCCGCGATGTAAGCAACTGGCCTCAACAATATAATATCTAATAAATTAACATATTATTATAATATTTCGTGTTAATTATATAACAATAGCTAAAACGTGTTTGCTTGCGTGGGACGTACCGACCTACGAACATGGCTACATTGTTACCTTGTTCTGAATCTAAATAGTTGCACTTGACTAATTATCTATAAAAAGGAAGTTATCTTACAACATTATATAATTTTATCTTATTATTTGTATCATCTAGGAATTTCTCAAATAAGTCATTCCCGTAGAAATCATGGTGGATATAAAAAAATATAATTATTTAAAAACAATCTATTTAATTTTTTTTGGCCATTAATTTTAAAAATATTTAATATAATTTGATATGCATTTAAAGACAAACATAGCAGGACAACATATGACTTTAATAACAATGGCACAAAAACTTGTCATGTCTTTAACATAAGGCAGGAAGTAGGTTCAGCACACTTGGATCCCACTGACTAATACTATGTGGGAAAAGCTATTTTATTATGTGAAAATACTCTTTTAGTGAAAATAAATAAGAAGTAAATACCTGAAGACCATCTTCCTTTTGTTCCCTTATAGCCCTTTCCAAGTCCCTCATCTTCTCAGCCATAACACACTTGGAAGTCTTCCTCACACTTTTCCTTACGGGGAAATGCTCAGTCAACTTTTGATTGGTACCATTGGATTTAGTTTCAACTTTTACACTTTTTTCTATTTGTGCAATAGGCTGTGATTCAGATTTGGGACTTTTCAATTCTTCCTTGAAATATTCAGTAATTTTATGGCTATGACTATCTGCACGGGCTGCCGCACGAGCGGCCCTTGATTTTGTCATATTGCCATTTGTCATGTTTGTAAAACCATTTGAAGCCTTCAGCGGTTTTGATTTTAATTCTGATTTCTTAATTGGTGGTTCCGAATTGAGTTCCTCATTTTCAGTCTTTATAGCAGCAGATGCAATGATTCTATGTAATGTAAAAAATATATTTACTATAAAACAAATTATTAAAGGGATCATATTCTTTCATCTTCTCATTTCTCTTTCATATTCTTATTAATATCATTAGATAATTAGTATTGGTTTTATTTTCTTTTTCTTATCTTAGAGATGGACTATGGACTAGGAGTATGTCAGCTATTGATTACAAAGATACATATTATACAAAGTTCTATGAGTGCCAAACTGATGTCATTTACAAGATAATAAAATATGACAAAATACTTAGTGGCTAAGTATAATATGCTAACTTACCTGCGTTTCCTATAATTGCGTGTAGGTTTGACCAATTCCTCTTCACACAATTCAATGCGGTGAGGTGTTTTTACACCCTCTTGGGTGGAAATTAAATTGTTTACTGAAAATAAAACAATATTTTGAATTAAATTAACTTTAAATTTAAGGCATGAGAATGCTTTCTGTTAAACAAAAAGAACATTCTCACTTTAAATCAATCATTTATAAAAAAAATATGATGTAAATAAAATTATATTTTAGAATTAAAATTATTATTACATTATTAAAAACAATACTAATATGATTTTGGCTCAGTAATAATTGACAACAATTTCATCTTAATTTTTTTTTGTTGTTTGACGGTAAATGGAAAATTTATTCAGATCTAAAGACATAATTTAAAATTCATTTCATATTAAATATAAATGAATATAAATAAGTAGTGAACAAAGAAATATTTTTTTTACAAATCACGGCAGTATGCAATGTTTATTTATGTAAATAAATTACACTAACCTCGAACCATTTCCAGTTGAACTTTGTAATCGCCGAAATAACACCTAAGACCACCATCGAAGATTATCCTCTTTAGTTATTATTATGCTAACAAAATTTGATAGACCTCTTAGATTTGAATTACAAATGTTTTGTAATAGACCTTGTCATAGTAGATGAGCACAAAATTAGTTGTACCTTATTTTGCGAAAAAGGTAAAATCTTTGCAAATAAACCAATTTTTAACTATTTAAGCCCTTTTGGGCATCATTTATAAATTATTCACACATTAAATTCAGTAAAAATCGGTTTAACATTTCTTTCTATAATGTCAAAATTGATACTTCTATTAAGAAAATGGACGCTTGGATATTTTTGGTGTAGAACTTTCTCTATGGTTATTAAAGATAATATAATATGCAGGTTTACGTTAAGATTATTTCAATAAACAAGCTTTTAAAAAATACTAAGCATGAAGAATAATGACGGGTAGGTTAAGTTCTTTTATTATGGCGTTCCGAGCGTGCCAGAAGAATAATATATACTAAATTTACTCCAAGTTTTCGCCTCCAAAAAGTTAATAAATCTTTTATGGGGCTAAGTATACGTGTATATAATAAAATTCCGCAGTGTATTGTTAGTTTGCCACTATCAAAATTTAAAATATCTGTAAAAAAAATTCTAACAAGTAAAGCTTATTACACTGTTCAAGAATATTTAGAGGATAAAGATGTATGGAATTAATGTCTATTGAATGTCAGGCAGGATAGCTGCCAGCTAATGTAAAATATACCACTGACTTTGAAAAGAGCAACTGTTGAGTTTCTTGCCGGCTCTTTTCAGCAGAACTGCCTTCCGAACCGGTGGTAGCTTTTTGTTGACATGTACATTCGACGATTCAAAGATCAATATTAAAATTGGTACACTTTTGTAACATTAAAATTTTGTTACATTATTAGTTTTAATTTACATTTTATCAATACGACCAACTTAAACGTGAGCTAACACTTCTTCCACGATTCCGGCTGATTGGCTTATCAGAAACAAAAAAAAGTAAATGGCGTTTTAATCTATGAACCCGGATAATGGATGGAATGAACTTTCATCAACAATATAGACCGAGATCTCAGGGTCTCCAGACCTACGTCATTTTAGCAAAGCTGAAATTTTGAGGATTTATAGTCTAATATATAGTTAAGACTATATGCATACATTTTTTTTAAATAAAAAGGAGTAAAAATAATGATTTATTCATTAATTTCAATGGATATAATGGTATAAAAACCTTGCCTGGTTTAGTTTCTATTCAACCACCGGTTAATTTGTCCTAGTTTACCAGTATCTTGTAATTCAAATTTAATATCATAGAGATATTTATGACTCTATTGAGTATATGTTGTTTATGTTATAGAATGTGTAGTTTCCCGCCAGCGATGTCAAACTTAAAAGTTCAATTAATACTACAACATTAAAAGTTATTTTTCAATGTGCTTTATAAATTAAAAAATTGTTATTGAAGCTGATAAACAATGAATAAAAGAAGAGTAGCGTATATATGGGAGCAACATCTAATAGAATATTGTGATTGTTTACCAGCTGTTAAAGATAGAGTAAGCGTATCAGTACTTTATTTATGTTATTTTAATTAGATTTCATATTACTTCGCAATATCGTTAAGTTAAGCAGTATATTATCGTTAAGCAGTATATTGCATACATATTTTCAGGCATCAATGGTACATGAACTGATATCATCATATGGACTCCTAAATCATTTGAAGGTGATACGATCTTGCTCAGCCACATATTCAGATCTAAAAACATTTCATTCGGATATTTATTTAGATCACCTTAAAACTTTTAATCATGTAAGTGAAGACTTCATGCCTAATGCTGAAGATGAAGAATATGGTATTGGTAAGTAAATTCTGCATAAATCATAATTTAAAAGTATAAATTATATTATAATATAATTTTTATATTTTTAGGATATGACTGTCCTCCAATATCAGATTTGTACAATGTTGTTTCATCTGTAGCTGGTAGTTCTTTAACTGCAGCTAAAAGCATATTGTTGGATGTTGCTGATGTTGTTATTAATTGGTGTGGAGGATGGCATCATGCAAATAGGTTAAAAAAATATTGAGGCAATCTTTTGGCAATCTTCTTCAGGCAGAATAATCTGTGTGAGAAATGGAGTGTCTTAACACTAGGTTCTCTCTGTCTCCAGTGCTATGTGCGAGATTTTGGTGAAGCTGATTTAATAATAAGCCACTCATGGCGCAGGGGCATGAGACTGATAATGCAACAAGTCGGGGATTTGATTCTCACTTCAGAATTTAAATATTTTAATTTCTTTACTCTGCTATTAAGATGAAGCAAGGTATTGAGTTATGCCACTTTACAAGACACTTCATTCTTCAATTACCTACTGAATGTGAAATGTTACAAGTCTGTCTCTCTAGAATATCAATAGAAAAATAATTTAAATAGAGTCATTTCCACTGAGTAAAGACTGGCCATACAACCATTGCGCTTACAAACAGTGTCCTGCACCACAATACCCTCTAAATCAATACCAATATAAGGACTGGTTCATGTTGTAACCTTTTTCTTCATACATTCTAATTGTCTTGACATTTCTTTATTCCAATACTTAAGAACAACACTTATCAAGCCCTGTTTCAACCAAAAAGAGGTTTAATATAAAATAAGTTTACATATCCACCAATAAAGTGTATTTTGTTACTTTGCTCTGGTCCCTTGAGCTAAGCAAGTTCATTTCATTTTTGCGGACTATTTATTGATGGAAATACAAGTATGCATATTACTTTTGTGAGTTCAACATAACCCTTAAAGGGCTTGCTCTGCTTGCTGTGGAAACCAGGCTTTAGCTTTGTTAACCAAGGTTCTTCCATTTTTAATTCTTGATTAGGTCACAATTTTTATACATATTTTAGATTTGGAGCAGAAGGATTTTGTTATGTAAATGATATTGTTATTGCAATAGAAAAATTAAGATTAAAATTCCCAAAAGTACTTTATATAGATTTGGATGTACATCACGGTAAATATTATTCACTTTTATTACACAATTGACTGCTTAATATTTTTTAATTTTTCGTTTGTTTTTCATAATTACATAAAAACTTAGGTAATGGAGTCCAAGATGCGTACAACTTGAGCAAATCAGTTTTTACCCTTTCATTCCATAAGTTTGAGTCAGGTTTTTATCCTGGCACTGGAAGTTTAGAAGATATAGGTACATTAAACGGAAGAGGCTTTGCTTGCAATATACCACTACATGCCAGTTACTCTGATAAGACTTACAAATATACCTTCGAAAAGTGAGTTTTAGTATTAGTTTAAAAAGTTTATTTGAGGCCGTCGTCGGGCAGCACAGCGTTCGACGGAATGTAAGCGCGATAGTATCAGGTTCGATTTCGTATTTCGAGGAAAGTAGGGAACAGATTGTCTTAACACCAGGTTCCCTCTGTCTACCATGCTATATGCATTATGTGGTGTTTGATAGTGAAATAATTTAACAATGCATTCTCTTGTTACCAGAGCGAGGAAATAAAAATATTAAATAACCCATTCAAACCAGAACTCAACACACTGTGCCATAGCAGCAGATGACCTCTTAAACTTATTAAGTTATTTTAAGTTTTATTTTTAACTTAAGTTATTTTTGTTAATTAAAAATAAACTTTCTTTAAATATATTTTTTTAGCGTTTTCACAATGGTTTATTCCTACTTCATGCCTGATGCTATAGTTGTGCAGTGTGGAGCAGATGCACTAGCAAGAGACCCACACGGTGGTGGCGGTTTAACAATAGACGGATACAGGGCTTGTATTATCAATGTACTAAATAAAATAAAACCTACTCTACTTTTAGGCGGAGGTAATATTTAAGATGAATCATTTATAATTTAACCAAAAATCAAATTAGAATTGTAGTAAAATTACATATATGTAAAAGTATATTAATTTTTTCTTCAGACTGAGGCGCAGGGGCACAAGCATGCGATTGTAAACACGACGGTTATGAGTTTGATTTCCTCTTAGAGGAATACTTCACGCTGTATCCTACACGCAGCAGGATAGGCAGAGGGAACCCCGTTCCCCACTTTCCGCCGAATTCTGAAGGCATTGCGTGTTGAGTTGACTCAACGCCGCGCATTGTCTCGACAAGAGAGCATTAAAGCAAAAATGTAATTTCCACCAGTGGACATCGAACCCACAAGCAGTCGAGTTTACAGTCATAACACTTGAGCCCCTGCGCCACGACTGACATTTTAATTATCATTAATTTAAATTAAAATAACATTTTAGGAGGATACAATAATCCAAACACAGCTAAACTTTGGACATCACTCACAGCTTTAGCCGTTGGTATTGAATTAGATAATAATATTCCTGAGCATAATGCTTGGCCTAAGTATGGACCAGATTATACTTTAATGGTGCATCCTTTATTAGCTAAAGACTTGAATAGTAGGCAATATATAGAGAACTGCTTAAATATAGTGAGAGGTAAATGTATATTTTTTTAGCTTCACACTGTATCCCACAAATAATAACGCATCTAGTGTTGAAATACTCTGTATAGCACTTTCGTGTTGAATAACAGCACTTAACGCCGCTCTTTGAATGAATTTTAAATTTGATAACATTTCCCGGAGTGGGAATAGAACCAACAATCAGCCAATTGTGGCACTGCGCCACAGCGGCGTCTACAATAATAATAATTTAAATGTGATGTTAATAAACATATTTCAGGTAACTTAAGGAAATTTTTAGCACCAGCCGAAATAGAAGAACATGCAGGACCATCTAGCAAAAAACGAAGAATAGAAATTGATGATACAAAAATTCATTCATTGATAAAAAATAAATTATGTTTGAATGTTGAACAAAATAGCAATTTCAAGGATCCTTATGAATTTATTGATTAAACATTTTATGTTTCATTTATCTTATGTTTTTAAGTTCACAAAAATTGTTTGTAATCTAAAACCGATAATAAAATATAAAATGATAAAATATATAACATGTATGCCACATTTTCTTATAGAACATAGCAAATTATCATAAATTTAAGTCATTTGCGGAAAAAAAAACAAATCTATGGGAATTATACCTACCTTTAACAATACTTCAATAAATAACAGCAGCTTGAAAAATGTTTAGATAATTCATTTTCACGTCATAAATTCTTGACATGTACCTACTCTTATAAAAACTGATCTTTGAAAGTGTTTTTTTTGAAACAATTTAAATAATTGAAAAAATATATTAAAACCTTATAAACATAAATTTTAAAATATTTCATAATAAAATGAATTGATATTGCATCTTTTTATTTTATATGTTAGGCAAATGATTATTGTAATTGCATTACACATTAAATATATTTAGACACTGATTAAAAAATAATAATGTAAGCGGGTAGGTAGGTGTCACATTTTTAAAATCATTAATTTGTTCTTATAAACATAGATGTAGTTAAAAATAATATTATTTATTCATTATACATACATGTAATCAATAAATATAATTAAGTAAAAAAAATAAGAACCTAATACTCTCTGGACAGTATGAAAGAAAAGTAGAACAGCTTAATAAACCTATTAAACTTCTTATCATTAGATAATTTATTTAAACTAAAACCCTTTGTTCACAGTATTGGTGCTTTAATTTTGCAAGCTTGTGGATTTTTTATAAGAACAATTTATCCATATTCCATAGCATTCTTAGAATCGACAGCAATATTGACATAACAATTTTTTTACTTGTATTACATGCTGTATGTTGCAGCGAAAAGTATGGAGCTATAATAAATGCAAAACAATGAAATGTTTATACAGCACATCATGTCATTTTTGACAAATTATGTTTATATTAAGTTAATTTGTGTTTAATAGCTTCAAATACAGCAGTAATACTAATGAGTTAGTCATTGAATGTTGCTGTTAATTCTAATGTATTAATCTGTAGGCCGTTTTTCACTATACTTTTTAGTAAAATCTTCTGCATTTTTAGTAAACTTTTTCCTATCTTTCAAAAATTCTTCGGCAAGTTCAGCCCTCAATGGATGTTCTGGTTCAGGATCATTTACAAGAGCAACTAGAGCTTGTATCACTGCAATTAAAAAAATATTTACATAAAAAATGAATTTATACAATGAGACCAGCATCTGACTGTAAATATGATGGTTGTAAGTTTAATTCCTAGTCAGTGGGATAAATAATTTTAGCCTGGACTTGCATGCATGGTAAACGGAGTGTCTTAATACCAGGTTTCCTCTACCTTCCCAGCTGTATGTGGGATACATCAGGAAAAGAAAAAAATCCTTGCACTATTTCTAATTTATAGTGGAATATTATGCGTACCTTGATCAGTCTTTGTAGCAGGCTTCCAATTCTCAGCACTAATAATAGGAAGGCAAACTTGTCCCTTCTCATCGATATTTGGATGGTAAATTTTTGTTTTGAAACTTATTTTAGGAGGTTTAAATGGGTACTCTGCAGGAAAGTTAATCTCAATGCGGAAAGCACCTTTATTGTATGGAGGATTGTCCTAAAATAATAAGTGAATATGAGCTCTATAAACTTGCAATATAATACACAAATTCACAATAAGAATAATCAATTTTCATACTAACCGGGACGATTAAGCCTTGCCAGGTCAAGATATTGGACTCGTCAACTTGGATGTCTCTAAAAGACTTTAGACCAGATTGTCTTATATCGTTTAGTTCCTGAAAATAAAACGTATCATGCCATTATCTATATCTAGTATTCTGAAATACTGATGTTACAGTAAAATAGTAATTGGTAAAGTAATAAAAAAATTGTCTTATGACTTGTTTTTGTATAATTTAATTATCTTCTACTAAAGCAATCGTATTGATATACTTATTTAAGAACATTTCATCACCATACCTTTTGAAGTCTTCGTGTCGCCGCCATTATGTATTTAATAAAAAAAATGCAAGGTTTTTGTTTTAGATTTATTAAAATCTTATGTATTCACAATTTTAAATAGATATCCGCACAAATAACATAATTCGAAATACCAAAAATATGACTCAGTAAAATGTCAGAGATATGTTCACCTCCGTCCCCGCCGCAAATTTGATAGGCGCCATCTTCAAGCGTTCCGATAAACGCAGATTTATATCATAATATTAATTTTTTGTTTTAAGTAAAGAAAACATTTTGTTTCGATAATTACAATTTTTTATTTAACGTATATAATTAGCACTTGAGAAGCTTTAATAAAAAGGGAATTTATTATTTGATTTCATAATAATTAGGTACTAAACCTACAACAGATCATTAGATATATATCTATATATTTTAATGAAATTAATTTTTATCATTGCATAAATTATATAAAAAAGGGAATATTTTATTTTTATCAAATGTCGTTAAATAATAACAGATTTGTATTGATATTTACGTTATCGACTCTCGCTTTAGTGGTGAAACTCAAATCTCAATGCCACGTTGTCTTATCAAAAAAATAAAATACGAAAAAAGTTCAACTTTGCTAAAATGACTTAGGTCTGGCGGCTCTGGGATCTTGGGATATTAGGCAATCAACCTTTGGAATGGTTCAAAAAATGAAACAAAATTTGCAATGTATTTTTGATTACACAAATGTATAATATTTGACAAACAGTTGTGTGATTAAGTAATCAAATTTATTGTAAGCGCTCTTCCGCTCTACAAATAATCAAACGCAGAGAAACATTTCTCATATTTCCTTATTACAAATGGGTTTCAGATGTTATTTCATCGGGAATAATTTACGAAAAATGTTAACAGCGCCATTTTTACTTATAGATCGGAAGAGCGCTTCTAACCAGTGTAAAAGTATTTATTAGTAAGAGAAAGAGCACCCTTACAATCATATACGGCCGACAGTTGTTTTACATATAATATAAATTTGTATATTGAATTCTCATATAAATTGAAAGAAACGACTGTATATAATGTAATAGGAAAAAAATTTGTCTTATTATCTGTTGAAGCGTTCATAAAGATATTATTTTTATTTGTTTCATTACAAAAACCTTCAGATGTGTGTTGAATTTTCTTCTTCTTTTCTATATTACAGCAACCTGTTTCACTCAAGTATCGTTTTCTTGATTTTGGATAAATTGCCTGAATTTGAGTTTTCCCACGTACAGTCCATTGGCCGTTGGTGATGCAAGGCGTGGGGTGCTTCAGTCCTCTTAGTCCTCGTGCCTCTCGTCGTCGCGGCGCCGGTTGCGCTGGCGACGGCCCCAGCCCTCGCGCGGTCGGTCGCCGCGCTGCCGCCCTTCCCCCCGCGGCGCTCCGCCCCGCTGGAAGAACGAGCCTTGCTTCTCGAATATACGCTCGTTCGAATCCACCAAATTACCCACCTACGGATGAAAATTTATTATATCATCGAAAATTTATTACAGCGTTATCCTGGTTCATGATATCCAAATTCATGCATTTAAAATATTATAGTGTCATCAGGTTCAGAAAAATGTGCATATTTCGGGACTTAAGGGTTTTGGGAATTTAGGGTCTCAAAAATTGTTGCAAGACTTTCTTACAGTAATTTATTTACGAATACCGGTGAAGCTAATAGAAGTACATTAAAATGGATTAAGTGTGTAAAATATAATATAACGTTACCTTATCTGCAAGTTGCAGCGCCAGCGCTTGCATCCTTGTCGGTTCAGAGCGGTGTAAGATGGCGCACTCGCTCGGATCGTCCAAAGAAGCCAACAGTTCTTCATTTATAATCATCTTAGACACGAGGGAATGTACGCGTTGTCGTGGCATTTCAAACATGTCTGCCAAAGAACGAAGAGAGAGCGACGCGTATACGTGGGCGTAAGTAAAGAGATATGTGCGGAGAGACTCCTCTCTGATAAGACGTCCCAGCATTGCGCGCACATTATCAGCACCAACCATTAGGTCCCAAACCTGGAAAAGGAAAATTATTATCATATGTGACACTAGCTATCTTAAAACTGATTGAAGGACGTAATAATTGTGGAAATCAGTCAACCTGTTTTAGTCTCTACAATGCCTCTCTCCTTTGTGCCAACAGTCGCGTAAAATATTCTTATTTACCTTGGCATTCATTTTTTCATTCACAATAAAGTTGAGGCATGCACGCCAGTCCCCGCGCCGCATGGCCCTCGCGGCGGCCACTGCGTGCTCCCGCATGGACTCCGGGGGGCCCACCAGCGCCTGCCTCTCACTCGCGCGCAAGTTCTGGTAAAACGTCTTACTGATCATACGACGGCGGGCGTCGAATTCGTGGGCGGCCATATATGGGATCTCAATCAACATGGCGGAAACCAAGTAGACACACTCCAATAACTCCAAGTTTATATGCATATGGAATGGCATTTGACGTTGCTTTTCAATCTTTTCTTGCTCTTTAGACCTTTCGTGTTGTCGTTGCGGTAGAAGACCTTGGGCGAGCAGTTCCTTGGGCTTACCCGTCATCATCAGCTCAGCCAAGCATCCGTGGGCTTCCTTCACATTGCCCCGGCGGAACGCACACAGTCCCAAATTTGCCATTGTACGGTTGTACAGAATCTGAGTACTGGGATCCGAATGCTGAACGTTTTCTTGCAAGTGAGACATCAGCAACAGATCTCTGGCTTGGAACCAATTGTCATGTAAGGCGTGGTGATATATATGAGACAGTATGGCGCGTGTTCTCAGACGATCACTGTCGTCATTAGCGTAAATATATTTGCAGAGACGTTCCATTTTCTTAATAGTTGTGTCTTCACCTGCAGGAAGGTCTTTCTTGACTGCGCGCGGGTCAAATTTATAGTAAAGATGATCAATTTTGCGGAGGTAAGCGCGACAAATTTCCTGGGGTGACCCATCCCGTTCAACAACCAGGCACACACGGTCGATCAAAGCCGACACGCGTACTTCATCCTTCAGCCTCTCTACATACTCATTGGAATGTGGATCGCATTCCTTCAGTAGTTTGGTGAACTCATCGTCCAAGCGTTCAAGAGCGGTAAGCAGACAACCTCGAACCTTAAACGGCGCAGTTACGAGTTCCTCATGGTCTTCAGTAAAAGTTTCGCTAAGAAGCATGTCTTCGTGGGCAAGCAGCAATGTCACCATATGGTCCACATTCTCTACGAGCCTCGACCAGTATTCTGGTTTCATTGCATCTGACACCTTGGGGTTGTAATCGAAGAGGGCAGCGACGGTAGCAGCTCGAAGCTTTAACTGTAAGGCATCTCCCAGATTATGTTGCTGGGCGACAGTTCGCAGTTCATGAAGCAGTTCCAGCTGAGCGCGGCGGTCAGTTCTCTTGCGGCCACGCGCAGCACTTATCTCACCCAGTTTTTTAACAACTGACGCTGCATCAATGTCACTATCCTAAAAATAAGATGAGAAAATGTTAAATATATATATTAGTAATAATTCACCAGAACTCAGCATATACTTTTGTGTACTCAATCATATAAAATAGTTTTTTTTGGATAAATGTTAAGATTAACAAAATTAAATTGTACATATAACATTAATTATTAACCCCTCCGCCGTCATAGACAGTTGGTGACAATTTTACACTTTCAATTTATTAAATTGAAAAAACAGCAGTTCAAAATTGTTTTTATACTTCTATTATATTTTTAAGACATGATATCACGAAATTTAGTTTGTCAGCTTTCCTTCGATTCCCAGCACCCCCTTTAACGTGAAATATAATTTAAGGAACTCATGAATACTATGAAAATAAAAAGAAACAATACCTTAGCAAACATCTTAGGTTTATCCGACGTGGCAGCTCCTTTACGTACTGTTTCCCATTCGCCACCATCGTCCGCTTGATCTTTCTTACTAATTTTGCCGCCTCGTTCGCGTCTGTCGCGCCTAACACGACGTCTGTCTCTTTCTTCTTCTTCATCTCTTTCAGTGGTACGTTTCAAGAACTTCTCCCTTAGTGTTGCAGCACCACGGTTTTCGTCATCAGAGCTGGAACTTGAGTCCGAAGAACTAGAGCCCCAATCCATAGAATCTGAAGATTCGTCATCTTGCTGTATGGGCCTGCGTGGCGGTTCAGGTGAATGAGCGATTCTAGGTTTCTCCTTAACTTTATCCTCGTCGTCAGATTCGTCGGAGGACGAGGTATCTACGATAAAACTATACTTATATTATATGTTAATATAAAACAATAGCTAAACTATTAGTGTAAATGGAAAAATAAGAATATGCTAATCAAAATGAATATGAATTTTATTTATTTGTCTTGTGCAATAATTTTATAGATGAGTTACAGTCAATCTAAATCAATGATTCTTAAATTACTTTGTAAAATTTCATTTGAATAGCATCCTTACCCTTGCGTTCATCATCTTCATCAGGCAAATCAGGATTTTCTCTAAATTTGGAAACTTCAGCATCAAAATCTTTAGTATACTTTCTTAATTTTTGCCTTAAAGATGTTAGTGCTTTACTATTACCCTTTGACAGAGCTTTCCGACTATCACGATCATTCCATGCACCAGATACCCAATCATCTAATTCAGTTAAGGCTCTGATAAAGAACCTTGGGGCAATTCCATTTTCCTCCTTCTGAACAACAGGAGCTGCTCTAGTATACGCTCGCTGGAGTTCTTCAAACGAAGCCAATGCTGATGAGAAATCTTTGATCTTACGGTGGTTACGAAGAGAATGTATTATTGCTTCTAACTCTTCATATCGCTTCTCTTTCATAGAACGCACAACACGTTTAGTTTCTTCTTCATCATCACTAAACTGTAAATAGAATGAAAAATAAAAATGAAACTGCAATAGATCTAGAAATGCTGCAGAACAATATTTCCTGTTTATATGCTTTGTATATCTTATCTCTGTGAGCTTCATGAAAGCCAAACTGATGGGATGAGATGGATGTGATTTTAATATTAAAATTTCCAGGATATTAGATGCTGCAGGAGTAGGTAAAGAGTTAGTTCATACAATGGTAAGATGAAGATTTTTTTATTCCAAAAAATGATGCCAACTTCCAGAATAAAGACAATCTCAGCCACTTTCCATTAATCCGTCAGTATAAATTCTAGTCATAAAAGGCATAGAAGATGCGTTTATGAGATTTTTATGAATTCATGAGATTTTTGTAGAATTTTTTTTAAAATATATATGCATTGCATAAGACCAGATTGTAATAACTATAGACTTAAATAAGTATAAATTATTTAAAGATATAAATAATGGACAAAACAATATATCTTATAAGCATTAAACAATAATATTACAATGCTTAATGTTTATGGCACAAGATAATTATAAAGATCATTTTTAGTAGAGATGCGCCGAATATTCGTTTGGTATTCGGTACTCGGTGTATTCGGCATGTTTTTCAATATTCAATATTCTGCCGAATTATTCGGCTATGGCGCCGAATATATTCGGTTCGAGTATTTTTATTTACTTATCTGCACGATACAGTAAAAATGAAATATAAAACGTCTTATGTAAGATTTAAGTTATTATTGTAAGTCGAATGAGTAAAATTTGTGTTTTTCAGTGCTGATACCAAAAATATATTGAACGCCCCTCGTAGATCAGAAAGAAACGTACATATCTATGGCTCCTAAGTATAAGGGCCAAA
>DWNA01000352.1:0-25444 GCA_018249835.1 Heliconius besckei | reverse complement strand
GGGGGGGGGGGGGGGGGGGGCTCGACTTTAGCTTTGAACATTTATGAGCGTGTAAATGTTTTTTTTTTTATACCATTTTTATTGTTAGTAAAATTTCTGGAGTAGGCCAGTACTTTAAATATACGATAAAAAACTATATAAAGTTATTATTTCTTAAATTAAATAATCCTGTTCACGAATTTGATTACATATTGTTGAAGAAACACAGAGAGAGAGAGGAAGACATCATATTTAACAAAAACTTATAATGCTTTTGACAGCAATCGATCAAATTGACTCAACCATGTTAGCCTAGAAAACTTAAATATTCTTATCCATGCATATTTGCCTTAACTGCTTATCAGCTACTATAATTACTCAGGATTTATTATTAAACACTGTAGTTTTTATATTAAATAATAATATTTACACTTACAGACATTAATTAGCATTAAATTGACATAAAATTGATATTAATATGTTCATTGGTACCGGTTTAATATCTGTCAAACTTACCTGAGATCGTCATATGTGAATGATTGCTTTGCTTTTCAAGCTTTAGTTTTATTAAAATTTAATTATGCTTAATTTTAGCGAGTGTAGGTAGCGATATAGGTAAGTGTTAACGAGATGGTTGTAGGTTCGATTCACACTAGGAAGTTTCCCCGTTCTGGTAACTATTGAAGAAACTCCACCACTCAATACATATAAATAGCATTACTTGTTGCGTTATATCACATACATATATACTGTTCTTGCTTCACGTACGCATTCTTAGAGTTTCGTACCTTTTAAGGAAAAAAAAGAAACCCTCATAAGATTACTTTGTTATCCGTTCTGTATGTCTATCAAAAGCCTTTATCTTTATCTCAGGAACGCTTAAAGATATCGAGTTGAAATTCAAACTATATATTTAAATCTACAGTCTCTTGATTTGCTGAAAAAAAACGTTCATATCGGAAAAAATGCATACTTCGACACTATAAAGGGAATCAAAATTAATAGAGTACTTCCGGTTGATATTAGAAATTATGAAATTTTTCAGCTAGCATCTTATCTGGAGGAGATCTTATCTGAGTTTCTCATATATTCTTCTCTCTTTGTCTGTTACCAGCTGGCTTTTTCATTCCTCATACTGTTTCTTACTTTTCCCACCAGGAAACCTGCTAACCTGCTCTTCACTAAACAAAAAAATAAAATAGATAGAGATATAAACATACGCATTGTTAAGTTCACTTTTGTTAACAAATTATACCCGATTCATCTGTACGAGTAAATATGATTTCTGTTTAATAAGGCTCTTTAAATCGACTGTTTTTTTACTATTATCTATTTCAATAGAATTCGAAACACATTAGTCATTGTTGGTATTGTTAATTTGCATTTGTATTGTTCCCCGAATGTTTTTGAACGTGATTTTAACCGATTTTCTAAAAAGGAAGGTTTTGTTGCTTTACGCACCTCCCGCATATACATAGTAGGGTGGCAGAGAGTGTTAAGACACAATTTTTTAATGTTCTCAATAAGCTTATATCATAAATGTATTACATTGTGCTTCTTGTGTATATTTATGTAGAATTTTTATTATTGACTTTAAGTAGAACAAATATTTTTATAAGTAAACTATAAGATAAGTAAGTATAGTGTAGTGGTAAATTATTATTAGCTAACTTCCATTACGTTAGCAAAGCTAATTTTTCAGTTGTGCAGTTGAAAACAATTTACATTAAAATGAATAAAAAAATCTGCGTCACATGCCATTTCTCGCATGGCAGAGTTGCTAAAGAGTCTATTTGGTTAAACGCACTAAACTCAGGAACTATTAGTTTATGGAGGAAAACTATTAATAAAGGAAGAAATTCCTATCTATAGCTATATATATATATATACGAGTATATATATATAATAATCAATATATTTCGCTGAAACAACCTGTATAGTTATACAATAGTAGCGTCATTCCATTGTTATACAATGTTTACACTTATCACTCGATTCAACCCGTTGTTATATATTCCACGAGTATGGAGGAGAGTATGTATGTTTGTACATACATATCTAGTATCCAAGTAATTAGTAAAGTTACTCTAACACTACACTAGCTAGTGTGGATCGCTGTTACGGAATACTGATAGCGGGGTCAGTGAACTTGCTTATACTATTATACAGTATGATATAACTTGTTGTGATTATATTGTTTATTGTTGGGATTTTTGACTGACTTGAAAAAATAGGCGCGAAGTTTGGCGTGTATGTTTGTTTGTTCGCGATTATTAGATATTAATTATAATTATATCGGGGATTTTGACTGTGGTTGGTTGTATTGTTTTGTGTTTAAGGGTTTTAAAACAAATTGTAGGGCGGATCTAGTAGCATCCTCCTCCTTCTCCTCCTTCTGTTTGGTAAGGACATAGAACTCCATTCTATGTCCTTACCAAACAGAAGAAGGTCGTCGTAGCGCAGTAGCAAGCCGTCTTGGCTAATTGAAACGCGACGGTCGTGGGTACTATTTCTACTCAATCCACTCTTTAAAAGTAATATAATCAGTCATACCAACTATGTCATGGCAGTATCAATATAATTATGTCTTTAATACATAGATAGAAGAAAATATAGCAATTTTTATGGCGGATGTAATCAATTATCTTTGAAAGTCTCGTTCCAATTTAATAGTCTCGCCAGCTTCCGTTAGCACGATTGTAGGTGTAGGTTATTGGTTATTCGCTTTAAAAGATCTGGTTATCTGTTCGATGCCCGCTCGAGAGAATGATTGTATTTAAATTATTTTTGTTGCCTTAATACCTATTGTAAAAAACAACGCGTTGGTTATATTACAATATATTAAAAAAATTATAGTCAAAACAAAAAAATAAATAACTAGATATCTATTTCATAATAAAATAACATTTATAATAATAATTACAAATACTATTTCTGTTGGGGAAGTAGGGTTACAATGAAACGAAAGTGATTAGATTGATGCGTCTTCCCCTTCGTAACACTTCGAAAGCTACTAACAGCTCGGCGAGGGTAACAGAATGTATTTTAATACTTTAGAACCAACCAAGTTATAATAGGTTCGAATTTGCTTAGAATTTATGATAATTTGCTTAGAAATTATTTCTGCAGTGTCGAGTGGAAAGAACCTAGTGTTGACACACTTCGCTCTCCGTTGTTCCGTTTCCGGATATCTCAGAATTGTTACGTATCACGGAGATCTTATTAAAGAAGTAAAGTTAGGTGTCATATACGTCTAAATCTGCACTGAATTAATTTATAAAGTTTGAATTTATTGTAGATTATTGTTAATAAAGTATTAGTTCCCTCTGACACACCGCCCCCCCCCCCCCCCCGTGTAATGCTAAAAAAATCCATACGTTTCTGAGTGAATGACAGACACTATACCAACGAAACTACTGGCTGGACTTATTATCATATATTTCAGCTTATCTAAGTTTAATCTTATAAAATAAAATCATGCCTTATTACCTAAAATAAACTTCAATAAGTTCATTTTTATTTTCTATTTTGGTGAACTACCATATGTACAACTTAAATTTCTCAACTACGCTTCAGTGGATTCAAGTCAATTCTTATAATAATCTTATGTGCAATGTTCTATACATAAGATGAGTTGTGGCCGCCCTAGTTATTTTTTTTACTTTGGAAGTTTACTTGGGAAGAAAATAATTAAAAGTAAGACGAAAAATTAAAATCAAATCCGCACAGCCATTTGCGGCTAAGTTCAAGGCGGCTACGATTGCTAGCACTGTACAATTCAAGTACAAAAAAAGGTGTCAATATATCTATATTCCATGCAATAAAGTAAAGTAGATATCTACTTTATAGATAGATATAAGGATAGGCATAGCGTGGGCGTCGGGGGTCGGCAACCGTGAGTGCTACGACCTGCCCACAGCGCATGCGCGGCCCGGCCATCGACCAGGGACGCCCGGGACCTACGTCTGTCTGCGAAACTATATATCTAGGTATCTATCTAGGTATCTATCTAGGAGGTACACTTGTAGGTAGAATAGGTACTTATAGGTAGCGGGGGGAAGGGCGTGGCACCATAGTTATAAGATTGGGTGGTTTACAGTTTTGTTTGTTTTGCAATTTTTTGATAAGATGTTTTTGTATTGAAATATTATAATATATTGAATATGTTGAATCTTTTGATATTTATTTTATGTTGTTGATTTATTGTTGCTTAATTTTAACGTTTATTTATACGTAATGTAAATATTTTTATTAAAAACTGAGTGTTAACGCGGCAGTTGTGCGTTCGATTTCCACCTGGGGAAATGAAATTAGGCGGTGCGTGCGAAGTATTTTAAAAGTAGGTCCCCTCTGCATAGCCTACTAAATGCGGGATATACTGTAAAGCTAAAAAACAATATATATATTTAAATATGTTATATGTAAATTACTGCCATTGTTAGGCACTTAGGGCGTGTGTAGTGATCACAATGACTGGATTCAAATCCCACACGTTATAATACATGTACTAGATGATTTCTTCAATTGAATAGACAATCTGATAACGTAACACAACGCCGATAATTAAATAGGTGAAAAGTAAAGAACGAACGGTCTTATCTAGTATTTTTTATAATTTGAGCCCTAGCCTACCTTTACCTTTTACTTTAAATATTTATAAGAAAAATCTACGAAATATTTATATTTCGCCTCACTCACTGCCTTGCTATATTTTATATTCTTATCATCTTGAATGAAATTTGAGTGGACGAATTCAAAATTCAATTTATTGGTGAATGAATGCAATTTACCTGGAAAGCATAGAAACCACATTCATTCCGCTTCCGATATTAAATATTGGAAAATCTGAAGAAAAGAGTCGATGAGTTTGTTTGGATGATGCTCTAATCTCAAAAATAGATGTTCAATTAGGAAATATATTTTTAATATTATTTTAGATTTACGCTGTGCGGTGCTTAACGTCGCGCCACGTTACCATAGCGTTTCTATTTTCCTGGAGTGGGAATCGAATGCACATCCTATCGCGCTTACGCTTGTGCTTCTGCGCCACGACGGGCCCTTTTCTTTATTTGTCGTATCGATGTAACCCCAACCTTACCACCTCAGGCTACACTCAATTCAGGCACTTAGTACGTGTCATGTGTCGTACACGATAATGTACTTATATAAATATAACAGAGGCCTTAGCTGCCCAGGTGCCCGGTTGTGGGTTCGATCCCTAATCAAAGGAATGAATTGTTATTTACTAATATTCTTATTTCTTCGCATTGGCACCAACGCCAAAAGCCCGGTTTTGAGTCCAGCTAATTAATTAAATATTCATCATAATAATTCCAGTATAAAGCATAATAGTTAGACTTTCGTAAGATATGCGAAGACATCTTCGTTAAGATTACTGCAAAAATTTTAAAAATCTAATTTCCAAGATGAAGTACCTATACTTGCAGCGCATTAGATGCGAAGTTCTACAGCAAAAGCTGTCGTATACAACTACGTACGGCGACTTCCTGTGTGATACACTTTAATATAGGTCATATAACGTGTTATTGAAGCTGACAGGAAGTTGCTTGCCGCCGAGGAGGTTGATTCTATAGAGGCTCTTACTGGCAACCTGTGACTAGATGTAGATTGCTTTAAAAGTTCTTGAGATTTATCTTAAGAAGAGATAACCTTCGTTCTTCATTAAAAAAATGAAAGTACGACAAAATGAACCAGCAATCGGGCCTGCTTAAAAGTTTATTTTAATATTCGTGACATGTATTTAATTATGGGAGTCCCATTCCATCATAGGATAGTGATGGATAGACAGCACTCACAAGCTCTAATGGGTAATGATTGACGAGATGTATTATAGGTTTGAAATCTGGTAGGTGTCCAAACAATTTCATTGAACACAACTGATGGAACCTAGTGTTACGATGAATATTGAAATTAATTGTCGAAACGAATAGAAATTATGTATTGAGTGAGTTTCTCCACTGAGTTTCTCCACTCTACGACAAAGTTCCACCTTGGAGTGGAGAAAACGAAAATTTTAAATTTGTTCGCCAGAGCGGCCCATCTTATCCTGACCGTGTCATTATTTATTGATGACTAGCGGACGCGCGCAGCTTCGCTTGCTTATTTGCACCCTTAGGGGTGAATTCTAATAAACCATAACTCTCAAATAAACACGTGTTCAATAAAATATTTTTAAGAGTCTCAATTTCAAATGTTATAAAAATCGGTGGCCATTTAAAGATTTTTCCATACAAACTTTCAACCCTTTATTTGCACCCTTAGGGGGAGAATTCTAGAAAACGATGAAACACGTATTCAATTAAATACTTTTAAAAATCTAAATTTCAAATTTTATAAAAATCGGTGCCAATTTATATTTTTTTCCATACAAACTTTCAACCCCCATTTCACCCCTTTAGGGTAAGAATTTTTCAAAATCCCTTCTTAGAGGATGTCCAGATTACGAAAGTAAACATCAGTCCAACTTTCACATTTCTACGCACAGCGGTTACGGCTGTGCGTGCGTCTTACCTCAGTCAGTGAGGACAAGTCCTTTTATATATATAGATAAACTTTATTGCAATCGTTATGCCTATATAGTTTATTTTAAAATCCTTCTCCCCAACCCCGTGTTAAAGTTATTATAATTTATAAAAAAAATTTAAACTATAAATCTTTCATTTAATACTTAAACCAATAAAAATATAATAACTACTGAACGTTTCCCACGTTTATTATCCAATATACTTCACAGTTGAAAATCATTCCTTCTAAATAGAAAGCAAGCGAGTGTAAACGAAAATAAACTTTTTATAGCGCCCTACGAAACAAATAGGGTAGTAAAAGTCACCACACCCTCGGTCTATGGGAATCAACGGTTATACTTTTATTTTATGCCTTTTTAGAGGCCACTATGGCGCAGTGGGGCAGCTTGTGATTGGCAACGAGATGACTGTGGATTCGAGTTCTAATCGGGGGAATGATTATGCATTTGTTTTATTTTTTAAGTCAAAAGGACGGAAATTAGAAAAAGAAGTGATTTAACACTAGATTCTGTTTGCCTACCTTTTTATACAGGGAAAGAGCTTCCTTTTATAATATACCTGGCATCCCGTTCACTTATAGTCGTTCTCTTTGGTAACCCTCTTGTGGTGATGAAAGTAGGTCAGGCCAGCTCGGCCTATTCATTATGATAATTTAAATATTCGTCTGTACGGAATCATATTTATTTTATTATAGCGTTGAAATATTTAAAAAAAACTCATTTCAAAAAAACACTCTATTTTTATACTCATAATAACTATGATTTTATTTTTAATCGACATATTTTCACGCAACTTAACAAATGAAAAAATTTTTAATCTATAACTATTATATATAATTCACACAAATTATATCATAAATTACGTATTTTTGTACTAATAATTTGTTCAAATTTAAATATCATCTATTTATCTCTAAAAATGGATAATCTACTGAACCCTCATTTCTGAACTGAACTCGCGCTTAGTCGTTTCTATTTTGAGTTGTTTGTAATAGCGTTTGCAAATAAACTATATTTGAGATTATTAACATTAAAATTTGTAGTAATTTATAGTAAAGTAATTAAAATAAAATTAACATAATAGCGTTCGCATTAAGCGAGGCCAGTCGTGGCGCAGTGGTGCAAGCGTGCAACTGTAACCACGACAGGTTGTCGATTCGATTTCCACTCAAGAAAATAAAATATTTCATATTTCTTTCTAGCTCTGGTTGAGTTCCACTGCCACTCAACGCGCAATGCCTCCACAATTCTCCTGCTATGTGCGGGATACAGCGTGAAGCTAAAAAAAAGATTTATATAATTATACAATATACATTTTAAATGAGAGAAATCGAATTATTAAAAGTAAAGGATATGTATATTATAACTGTGTTTCGTACAAATACCATTAATTCTTGAATAGAAAAAAATCTTAGCTTTCCAACGAAAACCGGTATCGCAGGACATTAGTACGTGTACGTGGGATGGTATTCAAAGTCGTAAGCTCATATATCCTTAACTGAGATTATTATTAGTCTGTATTTGTTTTCTTTTCGTCTTACACTTCTCTTGGATTAAGTTAAGACACTGAGTTCCTCATTCACCTCCCAGTTAAGTGGTGGAACTCAATAGTATGAAGTTTATAGTCCCAAGTGAGATTCGAACCCCCAACTCGTGTACACCATCGCAGCTTTTCGATACATAATATTTCTTAATTCAATAAAAGCTTATTGCTACTTTACTGTATGTTTGTACATATGTGTCCAAACTTAAGATAGCTTATACATACATAAAATTCTTGATAAGATATGATAAAATTGTGACTTATTTTTACCAAAAAATGTCCTGGAAAAATAAAAAAAATGCTTCCATAATTCGTTAGAAGGTGAGGAACGGAGGTGTCTTAATACTAAGCTTCCAGGTTCCCTCTGCTTTTCCTGCTATGTGCGGGATACAGCGTGAAGCTAAAAATAATCTAACAATAATAACTTAAATACCTACTGATTGATTCGGTCATTACTTCTCTCCAACTTTGTAAGTCTAAATATTTTACCACAATGAGGCCTATTAAGCTCAACCGGGAGCTTGGAACAAGTTTAGTTCGGGTATTCTTTTGTTTTCATATGTTTTTTTACTTATGGGGTATGTTTTTGTATTTTAGACTTAGAATAGGTTTATTTATTTATGTATTCAATATGTTCTAATATTTTTAATGAATATTGTTTTTTTTCCGAACCATAGCAGAAAAAAACGGAACCCTTATATGATCCCGGATTTCCAGGGATCTTCAATTATGAAATTTGGCACGAAATGGGAACTTACAATATAAATAATAGAACAAAACCTGAAAAGTTCAAATGTTTTTGTTAAATACTGTATATAGTATTTAACAGAAAAAAATCATTACAAACTTATTATTGTGGTTCAATTCATGCAAAATGGATACAACTTAAATTTGTCAACTTTTATAACATGTTCTTCCCGTTAACTTACGATCCTGACATTGAAATAAAAAATATTGCCAAAAAATTAAATATATCCAAAGTCAATGAAATACTTTCTAATATCTCTATACTTTGTAATCGCTACAAATGTCCTGTTTAGTGTATTTCCTGTCCATTATCAGATATCTAAACGAAATATTCGTTTATCACATATTTTTGTGTGTACACAGTCGCCCCAGATAATCGTAGGGGTATGGGGAGCCGGGGGGGAGGGAAGGGTGGCGCGGACGACGAACTCTGTACAGATCGATACAGCTGCCGACACCCCGCCCAGACCTGCGCCCCGTTACCATGGTTACCAGACGAGAGAGCAGAGAACTGTACACGCACACTTGTACAGCAACCCTCACACGTGTAGAGGGTTGCTTGTGTATATACTGTATATTAACATTGTACACGCACACATGAGCGGAAACACTGTATGAGACCGTTAAGCTCGTTGTTTACCTGCGGGTTGCGGATTTACGACTTTAATATTACTTCCCGTCCTTTTTTTTGTTGGTGGCGTTTTCAGTGTAACGTATAGCAGTTACTTGGGATGTATTGGTTTAATAATTCTCAATACTGAATTAAATCGGAATATGAGCTTAAATGGTACCTAGGTCAATTTTATTACAATATTTTATAGTTAAAAAGATATGATCAAATATTAATTTAAAAAATTATTCCCTTTCGTTCAAAGGCACACAATGCTACCTTTTAAGGTATTACTTATTTCAATACATATAATTTTTCAATACATATACGTAGAAATATGCACTCTGAATGATTTTATAGAGCCAGTATGTGATTTCGCTGTGACCATATATGGCGAAGCTCGCTCGCACCCCGCCCCCGCGGTGCCCGGGCAAACCTACGCCAGCCCAAAAATGAAATTAAATGAAATAGGTTTAAGCTGTATAGTGGTAGGCAGAGTGAACCCGAGACATTGTATTTCAAGTGACGGAGTTCAACACCGCGTTTTGTCTTGTTTCCAGAGCAAGGAAATGATTCATTTGCTAGTGTGATAGTCGAACCGTAGTCCGGTTGCGTTTAACTCCGACAATGTGCCGCTGCGCAACGACTGCCGCCCCACAAACTTAGTTAACTATTAATTGGCTCATTGCACCTACCTGTTGGTCGCCACGCGGTCCTGGGGTGACACGCTCTGTGCCTTTTCACTTTGTTAACTAATATTGGAAAGCTAATTATTTTATTGTACGCTATTTCGTTTTCTTATTATAGGGAATATAAACGTGACGAGTTCAAATGCAACATACGCCTACATAAATACTCTTTTTCTCTCGATAAAGAAGAGAAAGTTCTCTTTCTCTTCTTTATTAATGTTTTTAATTATCTTTTTTAAATGTGAAGTTAAAGTATAAATTATAAGTATGTACTTGTATGTTCTACGCTCATTTAAATACATTTCATGCATTGTTCATCTCAAAACTCTACTTGTCTATCAACGCCATCTGGAAAAGTTAATTTTTATAGTGGCGTATCGTTGAGAAGTGCTTAACTTACATAATGGGTGTAGGTTCAAGCTACAGCTTGTGCTTAAGTTCCACAATTCAAGAAGTAATGCTTCTAAGTTCATTTTAGTAGAAAAGTACGAGTACTTAAAGTAGATAAGTAAAAGTGTTCTGGCGTCAACATCAGCGGCACAGCGCTACGGCTGTGGGTTCGATTCTCACTCGAAAGTAAAAAAAAATTACATTTATGATGGAACCCACTGCTACTTCTTATTATATACGAAAGAAAATATTTGGAATACGGCTATTATTTGTCTTTGAACTGGCACCCATTTAAATCAACCTATATATATCAACTGCACCTTGTCCATAGTATATTGATTGATATTCCCGAGAACGGCTCTATGCTCATTCCATGGCGGGTCGAGGGTTCCACGCATGCCCAGTGAGCTCGGCCCCGGGACCGCCTGTTGCTAGCCTGAATATAGATCACCTCAACGGGGCTGCCTTTCTTTTAGATTAATTATTTTTTAGTTTTAAGATTAAAATTTTTTTTTATTTTAAAAAGTATATTTTTAATTTTATGGGTTTTTTTTATTGGTGTGTATACTTTAAGAATAGGAAAATATTTGAATAAATAAGTTTGATCATAGTTTTTATATCTCTAAATATTGCTTAACTAACCAGTACTAAATAAAACTTCGTCTCCATTAAGACACTTCCTTTCCCCACTTTCCGCATTTTAAAGTATAATTTAAGATATTTCAATCAAAAATAAAGGACTTTCTTTAAAAGGTTTTCTTCTTAAAACAAATCTTGAAGAAAATTGTTGAATCGCTAAAGCAAATTCTTAAATCGCTATTTTTCGAGAGTTTAAATATATTTTTTTGTCTTATCCAGCTGTGGAAATGTCTGAAATTATACATGATATTTTATCGGTGTTGGTAGACCACCACCACCGATATGCACCACCACTCAACATCCAACGCAAATGGCTAAAAATAGATAAGGAAGTGATTCTTCATTACAATTTTTCGTTTTATACAAAGTAGCAGGATAAATAGAGGGTTAAGACACTAGGTTCCCAGATTTTCGTCCCATTTTCAATCTGTTGCGTATCGAGTAGTAAAATTCGACGCTTCGTTCAAGATTCAATTATAAAAACACAAATAGTTCAAAAATTCAATTCCCTTCTATAAATGAACACCACAACCACTACATTATTGTTAACAAAAGTATGTTCAAGAAAGTCATGCGAAATTGTCAGCCTTTTATTAGACGCCTTTTGTGTATCTAATAGCTGGTGTCAATCGTGGGAAAGACCGTCTCTAAAGGAATTTGTATTAAAAGAAATGCAATTTAGCTTCTGCAAATGTGCCAGTAGTGTCTCTGTGCTATTTTTTGCCTCAGAGTGTTTTATATTCTTTAGTTATTAATATTTGTGTACGTATGGCTTCTGGAAGGGTTTTTGAACAGCTAGTAAGACTAAGATAAAGACTAAATACCGCTAACAATATCCCATGAAACATTAAACTAAAAAGTAAACTAAAACTAAGAATTATCATTTTGAAAATTAAGCGATTTGTGTTCCGCGGAGTGTATTAACATTTAATTGTCTCTGCCATTTTTTTTTTAAATTGTTAATCGATTGAATTAAACATTATAAAATAATTTTGTTTCTAGAACGTCGATCACAAAACCAAGTTCCGCTCCAAGAAGGGCCAACTGCCGTTCGTCGAGCTCAACGGCGAGGAGATCGCGGACAGCGCCTTCGTTATAAAGGAGCTGTCGGAGAAATATAACAAAGATCTAGATGCAGGTAGGTTGCTATTTTAATATATCAGGCGTTTAATTTTTGTTTTTGTATATTTGTATATGTTATATTTTAAGTGGCGCAGTGGCTGTTATGTGTTAGTGTCTGACTGAAACACTACTTGTTGGTTTGATTCTCATACGGAACAATGAATTATTTTTAATTTTCTCGCTCTGACAACAAGACAAGACGCGGTATTGAGTGAAATTAGGCAAAAATTAGGGGACCGACTTAACGCTAGGTTCCCTCTGCCTACTCTGTTCTACGAAATGTGAACATGCGGTTAAATAAATTTATAAATAAATATGCTTAGCAAAACGAAATTGTGTTCAAAAATTACTTATTTTTGAAAACGGAGTGCCGTAACTCTTATAATGTATGTAGGTAGACTTTTTATAATATTATTGTTTCTAAGGAGATTTTGTTGATTATAATTTTAATAAGCGATGTAATATAACTACAACGATTAAACTAATTCAAAAATTAAAACCTTTATAAATGTAAAAAGTCATTTAAATCACTTCGCCTTGGAATTGCAAAGATATTCATGTTACAGTCAGACTTTTATTAATTAGGTCTTTGATTTAAAGTTAGTAGTTACTTTTATTTCAGCCTCATATCCCGCATATAACAGAGTAAGCAGTGAGAACCTCAACACATTCAGTTCCCCACTATAATATTTTTCTGCGCGTAATTATAAAATTCTATGAAATAAATATTAATAGAAAAAGTTTATAATAATTAACTCTGATTCCACCTTTCTATTTATAATCATATAATATAATCATTGCGGCGTTGAGCTCCGCCAATCTATTGATTGATATGCAAGTGTCTCGAATTCGGCCCACTTCACCCGGCTTACTTAAAGCGTGAAGCTAAAAAAATATTGAAATGTATTTACAAAGTGGACTTTATAAAAAGTTATATCTTATCCTTTTAAATATACATTTATGTATCGATCGATTACGATAGCGATGATTTAAGCGAACAAAAATAACTGTGTGAGTTCATTTAGTGTTATTGAATAACTTTCTTTCTTTTTAGCTCTACGTTGTATACCGCATGTAGCAGGGCAGGCTGAAGGAGCCTACTGTTCCTTTAGCCTGCCCTGAAGTTCTCAGATTATGTATTTCTTGTAAATGTTGTTATGCTGTAAATGTGACCTTTCTTGTAAATGTTTACCATCAAATAATTTTACTTAGTAATGCGGAATGCTGTAACATTAATTTCTAAATAAACAAAAAAATACGTGAACACACATTCCCTAAATATGCTGACCTGTCCTATATAAATCAATGGTAATATCCAGGTTGTGTGTTGGCCAGAAGCAACGACCGGGCGACCCGAAATCTCAGTTAGGTCATGTGGGTTGACGCGCATGTGCATTCAGCGCATCCCACTGTGTTGTCAAATGTCATGGAACATTCCCTTGTTCGTCTCTCGCAGGTCTGACGCCTGACCAGCGGGTAGTGACCCACGCCATGGTCTCCATGATAGAGAACCATCTCTCCTGGGTAATCCTCTGGTGGCGCGCCAAGTACCCGGACAGTGTCATCAAGGGCTACCAAGTGAATCTCCAGAACGCGCTCAACACCCGCCTGCCTAACCCGATATTGAACTTCTGCTACAAATTCACGTCTGGACGCAAGGTGAGACCATTTGTTTACTTTTCGGACGTTTTCTTGTAATTTATTTTCGGTGACTTTGCGCCCACATTGGGCGACTTCGGCGCAAACAATAACATTGTAAAAAATAACCATTCAACCTCTCATTGATAAGTTTTTCGCTGAGGGTGACTTAGATTTCAACTTCTTGAATTAAATTGTGAATGTAAATTGCTAGGTTCATTCACAATAATCGGTCGGTTGCTTATAAGACTTCTTTGTTTTCAATCTTATGTCATCTGTTATTTTGTGTCGTCTATAAATAGAATACATAATGATTGTTTGTCTGGTATCGTAATCAAATCGTGTAGTTTGATAACTTTTTTTTTAATTTACATAATATAAATATGTAGGTATATATTGAAGTAATCATTCACATACATGTTTATTTCATACGCTATAGAATGACATCTTAAAATGGTTCCCGGTCCGCCATTTTAAATTGATTCCGCCATTTTGCGAGTTCATCGAACACCGCCTACTCTGTCTGGGATAGAATTTTTTATTATTGGTGCATCCCCCATGCAGCGGGGTGGCCGTGGAAGGGGGACTGCCTTCTGCCTGCAGGTTCGACGGTCTCTTTAGCGCAACTAGTGCACTACGCATCTCCCCCTTCCCATACCGCTGCAGTCGCCATATTGCTGCCAGGAGTAGTTAAATATCCAGGCACCTGTTGAACTTCACCTAGTTGATGGCGAGCTGTGATAGTGGGAAGAACATTGCAGTGCTATTAAATAAACCATAACTGTTATTTCAATATCAGTGCACGCGTGCATTGGATTGTGGCAATCAACACAATTAGCTAAAAATTTTGGGTTCTCAGTTTTCTCATATTTTGGATCATTTTTTTATTTTATTAATGGATTTGGTACGTAATTTTGTTGATGACGCAACTCATATACGTACGTATTTGTTTATAGGGTATGAAGAAAGCGAAAGCTCACGGTATCGGTGTGCATAGCCAGGAGGAGATCATCGAGTTCGGCAAAAACGACCTTCGCGTGCTCTCTGACCTGCTCTCCGATAAGCCGTTCTTCTTCGGAGATGAGCCAACACTTGTAAGATTTTTTTTTATTAACTCTTTTTTCCATTTATAGGGTGCCAGTGTACCAACACTCTGTCTTTCTCTAGAAAAGGTTAGTACATGGTCTCTCCCTTTTAGATGTCAGAATCGAAGGTGTTGGTGAAAATTTGGACCCACTTATACCTCATGTTCAAGAGTTAATGAGTAATTGTAAATTTTAATTGTTTGGTATTGATTTTAACTTAACCCAAAAATAAAACTAACATTTTTATTTATTATGTAAATTCTCAAAGCTCGAATCGTAATCAGTTAATGTAATAGCTAAAAAAGTTCTTGAAACATTTCTTTATTTGTTCGACGATATTCATTGATGCAACTTTGCGGCGGGCTGTGGGGGTGGCAGGGGATCGCGGGGTCACAGGGGGACAGAGTGCGATAACCGATCTCCCTTATCAGGTTAAAAATAGATCCAAGCATCTACTAGACTACTGCTGCTATCTATATATACACTTTACTTCATTATGACGATTTGCCATTTTGTTATAGATCTCTAATATTTATTATTTTCGTTATGTCATGTTTTCTGGTAGAGCACGACAATCGATGATCGTAATCATTGTATTAATATTTAATTCGGTATTTCTGAACCTGCAAGAAAATCGATACTACCTTAAATATTAACTCATCCAACAAGTCGATTAAGTTAATGAGACAAACATATTTTACTTAATTGAGGCAAAATCCCAGAAAGCTTTGTCTGCTCTTGTTGTAAATATAAGAATTTGTTAACGCTAATATTTAAAACCTGTTAAAAATAATTCTAGCGTAAATAACATTTGAAAATAACTTGAAATGTAACCGCGATTAGTTTCTAAATAACCGTTTTTTAATATAATTTTCGTCATACGATCACAAATACCCAATTCATACATATTAATATATATCTTTATGTAACACGGTCATCGATTTTCAAGTGGGTGGGGCAGGTAGCCGCAAGCTAGCTCGGGAATGGCCTAGGTCATGACCTCCCGCCCAGGATGCCTAACCCCCCGCGGGTATCGTGAGCCTGAAACCTACCTAAATAAAACTGGAGCTCGACGTAGACCCAGATTTATTGATTTACATACGAACGCAGCCAGTCAATAATTTTGTATCAACATTGGTTGGATATGTTAGTTTGGTTTGAGTCATAATGAAATAGCTGATTTGAAATTTGTTTCTTTGAGTCGCATCTTATTATGTTTAGAGTTTGTTTTAAGTTTCTGCAACTTCCGAACTTGTTTTTTTTTTAATATTGTTTTACTTTTAACTTTTAGTCATGTATCATTGATTCATATCAGACATTCGAAACTTTCTCACGTTTATCAAGATTTTACCTTAGCTTAGATGTTGCAAAATAAAATATAATTTTTTAATTCCAACCCCATTTTTATCACAAACAGCTGGACGTGGTTGCGTTCGCGAACCTTGCCCAACTCCACTTCATCGATAAAGAAGTGCAGCATGCACTACGCGATGCACTAGACGACTCATTCCCCAACCTGGTGGGCCTCGTGTCACGCCTCAAGGAGCGCGCCTTCCCCGACTGGGAGGAGATCTGCGCGCCTGAAGTGCCTCCGCCTCCAGCCAAGAAGGAAAAAGAGACCAAGGAGGGCACCGGACCTAACGAAAAACAGCCGCTACCTGATGAACCTGAAAAGGGAAAGGTAAGCAATAATATTAATCAATGAATCAATTCATACATTAAACAAAAACTTGAAATTAAAATCAGATTCTAATGATATTAATAATTACAGGGTGACGAAAAAGAAAAGGAATTAGAAAAGGAACCGGAGGAGAAAGAGAAAGAGAAGGAAAAGGAGAAAGAAAAGGAAAAAGAGAAGGAGAAGTAAATTTAGAGTGGACGTTATTCCCACTATCATTACTTACACAAGTTGGTACATTTAAGAGTCAGACTCGTTATTACAATCTGTATATTGTAAGCGTAAATCCATTTGTCTTTCCCGTATTATCATTTGGAGACGCGAGTCCGTTATTATTATTAATTGCGCTTTTTTTGAGTCTATGACGTAAAGTGACTAACACTTGGTGTCATTGGAGGGCGGTCACTTGCGTCGTAACGGCTCGCTCTTATATAAATTATTGATTAAATTCGCTTTACACCATATTTGTCATTTTTGGTGGTGGTTGGTGTTTTCCAAATTTAAATTGTATTGATGTTTAACGCTTATAGTTATCGATTATATAATAATTATATTGCTTTGTCCATTTATTTTGGTAATTAAAAATAATAGCAAGTAAATTGATTGTATTGTGTAAGTACCTACTTACAGGAGTAGGTAAACACTTATTCAAATAATATTCTAGGATATATTTAATGTAGGCGTTCATTATCCGCATGTAACGGCGTTTGTCTCATACCCGATTGTAAGTAGCCATCTTGGGAGCGGACAATACTCTCCTTATTTATCTATGAGAATATATATACTCAATTTGTTTGTTGTTCTAGTAAAATTGACATTTCAAATAGGACAGTTAAATTTATGAGGTTTATATTTGACTGCTATTAGTGTAATTGATACCAAAAATTGGACTATTATTGAACGAATTAGTGGAGTGTTTTATTAAAAGTGCGAAAGGTAACGCCGGCGTGTGTTTACACTGTTTTGAGATTCTTGTACTCTATTGGTTTTTTACAAAAAAATTAAATTTACAATTTACAAATTTTTGATAAAAAAAAGAAAAATCGAAAACGCCTGGAAGACTGTTTTTTCATGTTATTGTGTATTCATAGTCGGTAACATTTTGATATTGTATTAATTGTTAAGGTTTAAGCCGTATTGGATTTTGATAATTATGTCGTCCTTATATAGTATGCATTATCGCCGTCGTCGCGCCTCCAGCGAACCCCCCACGGAGTTATTCCCATCCCTCTTCCCCATCCACGTGGTGGATCCCCCCAGTGTGCTCGACCCGCTGGAATCCTTGCGCGTACCCTCCATATCCCACGTACCTCATGTACTCCAAGTACCCCCGGAACTTCCCGGGCCGCACGTTCTGCATGTGGAACTGTCGGACCCTGCGGGCGGCGGGGGGCACGCGCAGGTGTTGCACTTGCACTACCACTACGACCCAGCCGCCCCCCACCACCATCCTGCGCCCCGCCCGCACCTGCACACATTGCACACAGTCCACCTCATCAACAACACCATCGTCACCATATTGGTTCTCCTCATTATCGTCATGGTATTCACAACCATCGTTAAAGTCGTCCCCTTCTTCATCAAATTTGGAAGACACTTGTAAGCCATCTGTTGTTAAGTATCAACTAATATCACGATGACTTGAATCAACTGTATAATATTATAATTATTTACCACTGAAACAGGCTTAACATGTAAAATATTATGTAGATAATGATAGAGGTCCCCGTTCTCGGTCTTCACCCATTTTTTGCCTTATCAGTAAACGCGTTCCGGCTTCTTCTGTTTAAGATGAGAGAATGTCAATTGTTTACGAACCCGCCTCACAGCGGGATGAGAATGTTTCACATGCAAGAGGTACAAGCATACACAGTAACTCGTTTATTGATAGGGTCCTTTAGTTGGAGCAGTCGTCAGACCTGTATAGCAGTTTCGGGGTGTAGAAACGTTTTCACCGACGTCCAACGTCAAGTTTGGACGCCGGCTTGAAATAACTGTCGTGATTACATAAAGGATCTGCAGTTCAGAGGCGGCGTTGCAAACTTTGGTCACGGGCGACTTTTTACTTTTTTGTATCCCCGCAATGTGGGGTATTTGACACAGTTCGGAACGCAATGGACGATAATGTCCAGTCCTGGTTGCTTCAACATTCAGCATTGGAGAGTGACGCCACTGACAGTACTGTCAGTCGTCAGTCAAATGCCCCCGACATCTGAGACTACGACCGCGGTCCTGGTCTCCCGCTTCGTCCCCGTCTCATAGTGCGGTCGTTCGCTAGGTGCGACTCTGTAGTTCCACGTCTAATCTCGAACCTTTATAATTAATATTAGGATAGTAGAATAATGTATATTTGACAGATGATCAATGATGTTCATAAAGAGTAGATATCATACCAAGTGAACTCGAGACGCCGACACGAGCGCGGTTCACTAAATGATATTAGATATAGGTGGTAGCGTAACTTAGAGAGCCGCGGCCGCCCGCCTCGCCGCGGCTGTAAGCCCCGGCCCGTCGCTCGCTGGGGGCCGAACTACAAGTGGATAAGTTCTGGATTTTGATTTGAAGTAAACTTTTGAGTTTAAATTCTTTGGGCATGGTCGACTTTCTGTCCCTCCCGACAACTGCTGACCATCACTGCCATTAGCCTCGGAGTAAGAGTTAAGATTAGAGAAGTTAGTATAGGATTGGTCGTCGCTCACTCTAGCGTACCATAGAACTTAGGTGTTTTATTGAGGCTAACATCACACTACTGCAGCCGGAGCCTGTTTCAGTGCCACCTGGCTCATCACCACCTTACATCACCTCCACGCTGAGCTCACCTCAATCCCATTGGCGCGGGTTGCCTCGCTCACAATAACCCATTGACTGTCACATCCCTATCATAGCAAAACATAGGAAAGCCCTATTTTTAGACATACAGTATGTATGTCTGTTCCACGTTTCATCAACCTAAGCAGTTAGTCCCACCAAATCTCGTCAAAGCGAAGGCAACCCAGTGTGCACAACGCACTGCACTCATGGCTCGTGAGCGCGACGAGAGCTGACTTCAGGCCGTAACATAGTTCTAGAAAATTAGACATAATTATATAACTATTTTGACGCTATTAAAGCCGTTGATCACTAAGACACTAAGTTGGGGCACTAAAGAAGTCAAAGATTGCAAGTAACCGAGTAGCGTCTCCTGCGGAAGTGGTCGAAACGCGAAAATCTCTCTTTATTGTCTCACTTATTAGGATAAATTATAATCAAAATCAACTCGACTTTATGAAATGACTCAATTTGTGTTGTAAGTTAGTGCTATACAAATTATTCGTAATCTAATTATAGGTCTGCTCTGTGTTTATAATGTATGTAGATTCGTAGGAGACGATTTTATTGAAATTACTTTATAATAATCATGTTTACGTTTTTTAATTTCTTTTTATATAATGAAAATGTGGTTTTTTCAATTATTGTGTCAATATGTAATTGTAAGTAATATTCGTTAGATACTAATGGTTCGCCATAATAGTACCGTTTAATATAATTATACAACTTAACTGAGCTTTCAGTGGAATCAATTCTCTTTAAGAATTTCTGTGTAACATTCTATGGACATTAAAGTATATATCTAATAATTGAAAACTGTCGGTGCTATAGCGAGACAATGCCAGGCCTATTCTAAAGCTGTGTAAATCTCGTTATAGCGCTGCGCAGGGATTATTTCATTTAAACCAACCCCTATCTATATCCTTCTTCTTATAAATGTATGTTCCAAAGGATTTAAATACTTGAAATAGGACAATTTATGTAAAACGGAATTTGTTACAGAACAGTTTCTGTTTTGAAAAATATATTATAATTACAACATACTCGTATATAGTATTTTTACAGAACTAAAGATTTAATATAAAAAAATAAATTATAATTTATAAGTTTCAAAATTGCACTAAAAGAGTTGTCATGGCGTCGCTTGTTTTTAATCTGTCAATACTATTACGATATCTATATATATAAAATCGAAAGGTCACTCACTCATCACGAAATCTCAGAAAATAAATGTGTTAGGAATCTCAAATTTTGCATAGGAGCTACTTATAGGACGTAGGTGCTCGCTAAGACGGGAATTTGCAATATTCGACTTCTAAGGGGTTGTTTTTGGGGTTGAAAGTTTGTATGAAACTTTGTTACTACAAATGTTAGGAGTCTCAAATTTTGCATGGACGTCATTTATAGAACGTAGGTAGTCATGGAGACAGAAATTATTAATAATAACGTAGTTCACGCAGGCGAAGCCGCGGGCGGGCCGCTAGTATATATATATATATATATATATTAGTGGGCCCGGACGCGGCTACGCCCGCTTAAACTATACGATTATTTGTTATATTAAATATATTTATGAAATTATTTTCGGTTTTCAATAGAATTTGTAAGAAAATATAAGCCTAAATAATTAAAATAAGTTAAAAAAGAATAATAAGTGGAGATTTAATATAAGAAAAAATATCTGAGTAACCGAAATGAGCAAACAAAAGAAGTAAAAGTAACTAAAGGAAATTCTTAATATTAGAAAAAGTACCTTAAGTTTGCCGTGCGCGCGTACTAAACATTTTTCTATATTAAATAATTAATAATTTTTGCGAAAAATATTAAATAAAATCCCAAATGATTAAAATTACGATATATAAAGTGTATAACATCGGTATAGACAACAGAACTGAGATAAATTAATTAAATAAAAATTAACAGTAATTCGAAAATATATAAAAAATTACAAAACCATTAAAGTCGTCTGCCCGTTCGCGTCGGTCATACTATACCACTTGTAGGCTAGGTCAATCAGTGACATCTCCTTAATTATTTATTAGAATGTTATACAGTAAACTATAATTTCCATCTAGATAAAATGCTAAAAGTGACTATTATATTTATATCCATAAGGATGAATATCAAATTATAGAAATCATCTATTTTTTTTGTTAATGTATACAAATCTATATCTATAGTATATATCAACGCGGACTTTTTTTAATAATATTTAAGGGACAATATTTTTGTAGAATATTGTTTTTGTGTCTCATAGATAGAGTCGGCGCGCGCCATGTACGCGTCAAGCAAACTCATTTTGGGTGACGTTTTCTTAAAACAACAAACTTTGCAAATCGTTGCTTAGCAACGGCGGTAGTTATAAACATGGCGGAATAAATTGCATGTCAAATTAATAAGTATTTTAATAAACTAATATATATCGACAATATTACAAATATAAGAAAAAAAGTATCCTATGTTCATCCCTGTACCCTCCATGTGTCTCTATATGAGTATTTTATCACAATTAAATTTGCGGTTTGGGCCTGATTGCGTAAAAGACAGACAGACAGATAGAGTTACTTTCGAATTTATAATATACTAGCGGCCCGCCCGCGGCTTCGCCTGCGTGAACTACGTTATTATTAATCCATGAGTACCTACGTCCTATAAGTGATGTCTATGCAAAATTTGAGACTCCTAGCATTTGTAGTAACGAAGTTTCATACAAACTTTCAACCCCAAAAACAACCCTTTAGGAGTCGAATATTGCAAATTCCAGTCTTAGCGAGCACCTACGTCCTATTAATAACTCCTATGCAAAATTTCAGATTCCTAGCACTTGTAGTTTCTGAGATTTCGTGATGAGTGAGTGACTTTTCGATTTTATATATATAGAGGTATGGATATATATATAATCGAAAGGTCACTCACTCATCACGAAATCTCAGAAACTACATGTACTTGGAATCTCAAATTTTCTCACTTAATAATAAAGTTTTTCGTGTTTTCGTGTTTTTTAATCTATTTTAAAAGTTTTGAAATTAAATTAACTGGGTATCATTAATTAAATACATCTTAGTAATTTTTCTACCCTAGCTAGTCTGTACGTTCCTGCTTAACAGAAGTGAAAAACGGAAATAATTGTCTTAAGTGAATCGAACAATCCTCACCTTTAAAGTAAAACACTATTACACTGCAGCACGGTTACTGAACATTATAATAACAACAAAGAACAAGAGAGCGACTGCAAACGCGAAAGGTTGTGGGTTCGATTCCCACTGTAGGATGAAATAGTTGGTATTTTCATTTCTTCTTGTGTCGAGGTTGTGCCAAAGCGCGGCGTTGAGTTTCGTCAATCAACATGCAATGCTTCCTTCAACAGAAATGTCTTAATGGGAACGGAGTGTCAGTGTTAGGTTCCCAGTTCCCCCTCTGTCTACCCCTCTATGTGTAGAATACAGTGTGAAATAAAAAAAAAAAGCAACTAATTGGTCTTAAGCAAGGTTTATTTGTGAAGCGCTTGACAGCGATTTTGTACTCGCGTCGGAACATTAAATAACTAGTCCGGGAAATGGCTATATTGATTGCGGGTCAGTGACCTCGCGTCGAAATATTTATTATTTAGTAAAATGTAATGGAGAATCAATTGTTACGTAATTTGTATGAGTTCGGATTGATTTTGCGATGTAAGTGTGGCAAATAGGTATATGGAATATATGTATATATATGTATATACACATTATGTCATTTAATGATGTTGTGCTTCACGCTTTATTGCACTTATACGAGGAGAGGCAGTGTCGAGACATTCCGTTCGCTTTCCATCCGAATCCCATACATTACTTCCTGGGTGACACTTCAGAGTATTCCTTATGTGAACGAACCCACTACTATTGCACAAAAAACGGAATCCATGTGTGCATCAAGTTGTTATCAAGATCAATTATCAAGATAATTTTCCTGATAAATTATGTCATGCTGAAATTAATATCAAAATATACAGGTCTACAGTCCAACACGGACAGGTCTACAGACAGACAACAGAATGATACTATATTATAGATCAACCCTTACAGGACGCAGAAGGGTTACTTTTTAAGAAAGTTATTCTAAATCGAAACGAACTATTCCTGTCAAATTAACGAAACGATACAGTAGAAACAGTATTTTCCAAGTAAGTATCTACATTTACATGTGTATTTTGACAATTTGATTTAGCAAAATGCTATAAGTATCTTAACACTAGGTTCCCTCTGCCTACCCTGCTGTGTGCGGGATACAGCGTGAAGCTGATTTAATTTTTATTTGAAAATGCTATAAGACAATAAACTTGAGCAAAATTGTGAAAACTTAATTTCCTAGCTAGTCTGCGCTACCAATTAGCTTTGGGAGAAGAAAATTAATAAGAACAGACGATAATGATATCGAAAGAAAGACTTCGCAAAGTCGCTTTGACTGAGATTGGATTTATGATGAATTTACATTATACGAGTATATTGCGCTGTACATGAATTTTATACAGTGTGTTCAGTCAAAATCTATACCTAAAATATTACAAACATTAAAAGATAGTTTGGCCAGTCGTGGTGCAACGACAGGTAGGGGAATCGATTCTTAATTGAGGATATGAAATATTTCCATTAAGCTAACGAGGCAAAAAAAAATAAAAAAAAATCCGCCATCAAATATGGAATGCGTCCAAGATTCGGCGAAAAGTAGGGAACGGTAGTGTCTAAATGGGGAACGGAGTGTTTTATGTTTTTTTTAATAAGGAATTGTCATGAATACTTGAACTACTTTTTTAAAGACATTACTAAAAAGAAGAACTTTGTGAAACCAAGCACTTTCACGTCGGTTGGGGGTCCGTTTCCAACTCGGGCGATTGTATTATTTTGATTTTGCCGCTCTGGTAACAAGACGCGTGGCGATGAATTTGCAAATTGGGCAGAAAATAAAAAATGAGTGCCTGCCCGTGTTTTAACCTGTTATATGCGAGCGACCGGGTACAGTGTGCATATAAGGGACAAACATATTTTCACGAGATTTTATTTATAATATCTCTTATATACAACGATGTTTACAATACATGGAATTGGCGACTGGAACGACTGTCAACATTTTTCCTTCATGTTAAGGGGTGGAACAGGCAATTGAATTAAGCTTAATTAGAATAAAAGTAATGCTCTCTTTGTTTAAAATCAATGTAATAGTAACATAAGTATTTCAAAACAGTCTTAAGATGACACTAGATGACTAACTAATCTAACCTGGCATCGTTTCGTTTAAAGAAGTTTAACTTAAATTCTTGCTACTTATTAATACAAGAAGAGAAACAATATCGACAAGATATTTTCTATCTAATTCCATTAGCCAATCAATTCTTTCTAATAAAAACAAAAAAAGTCAAAATTCCCCCAAAATAGATGGCGTTGCGTGAAGTTGAATCAGTTGGCAGTTTAACATTGCGGCCACAGGCTACTAAGGGTACGGCCGGTGAGGTGGTCAGCCGCTGACGTCCTCAATCCAGACTGCAATGCGCGACGCAACTCTTCCCGTCACTTCTCATGCACGTCCGCCAATCCCATGGCGGGTACAGGTGCTAGTCGAGCGCAAAAGGAGGATTCGCGCCGACTGGCAGGTGTCCAGGGACCCTAGCCTCAAACGAAAGCTCAATAAACTCATTGAAGACATAAGGGCCGCCCTAGAAGACACGGCGAGCGACGTGTGGGACCGGCGAATTGCGGAGGCGCACGACGACCAGCCCTCGCTCAACAAACTATGCCGCCAGATAACAAATAAGAAATCTCCGGTGAGACCTCATCTCCACCCGGACCCTCCGCGACTCGGCGAGCGACAGAGTGGAGATCATGGCGGACTACCTGTCAACGCAGTTCAGACCCAACCCCAGCGAGCGTCCGGAGCGCCATGCGGCTATAGAAGCCGAGGTCGAAAATCGCCTGCGCTCTCCTCTTCTACCATTGCCGCCA
>DWNA01000351.1:0-25517 GCA_018249835.1 Heliconius besckei | reverse complement strand
ATTGTAAAAACAGATATTCGAGACCGTCACTACACTAGACGACACGACACTAGCTAGAACGTGGTTACGAAGGTAAATACAGAATAACTGATATTCCGGATGGGAGTAGCAAGTTGATGAAAGGGAAGGTTAAAACCAGGTCTCGGACATCAGTATACAATCGATTAAGCCGAAGTCAAAGAATGTGAGAAGATCGATATAATGAGTAGATATGCTCTGCGTGTTAATATGCACCAAGGAAAGAGAGGAAGAATTTATAAAAGTGATCGACAGTTTGTAAGTGTTTCAGTGTCTGTAATAAACGAGTGACTACTGTCAGCACTATCATAATTACTTGACGAACAGGAAAAAAAGTCATCAATAATCATGTATCAAAAATATACTGTATAGACTAAATATTATAAAAAATAAATAAATATGTAAACAAAAGTAAGTATGAATTACATATCTAAACTATAAAAGATATCCACGTGCACAAGTTGACTTTTAGAAAAATTTACACTCAACATTAGACAATAAAAAAAAGGATATAAAAGCATAAAGTAAAGAACAAAGACAATTAATGTGACATAATAACTAAATTATCTGTGAAAATTATATTATGAGTTTATGACTTCTAAGACATAATGACACATGTCAACTACATAAGTCATTTAAGAAATTAAGCAAACAAAAATTAAGGTTAAGAAACAGATGAGATGACATTACACAAATTATTACATATAAGCCGAATAAGTTGACACGGTATAAACAAATAAGGGAACCGGCTATTTATTTACTTGATTAATTATTTTTAATTAAAATAGGTTATTAGAGATAATAAAAACACGTCAATGCACTTTCGTTTCTACCCGCAAAAAAAAAAGCAAATATATATTTACTAGATTCTGTTATATATGGTTTTCATAGTACCCACAACTATCATTTTTTATAATAAAAGTAACATTAAAGTAGGGTAAGTTGATATAATGCTTTTGTCATTAAATCAATGTAATGAAAGTGATTGAGAATTAAAATAATGTGTTTAAATATAATAGATACAAAATTAAATTAAAAAGAGTTTTTTATTTTTAACATAACCAAATATAGCTAAATAGTGCTGAGGGATTGGGGAAGGCTTATGTCCAGCAGTGGAGAAAAGATGGCTGCTGATGATGATGATGATGAACATAACCAAGTTTTGAATTTTAGTTTTAAATGACCATTAGAAAAACTTAGTGATCATAGAATTAATTACTTGTATTTGTCTGACAAGGGCCACCATTTGCGCAAAAACTGGGTTATCATCGGGAACAGCATCTCGTAAGAAGGCCTCTGCTATTGTAGCTATAACCCTTTGAGGTGCATCTGGAGTCGCAAGAGCTTCATGACCACTAGCTACCAGCTCACATAGTAAAGAGTAAACATGAGGTGCTTCTTCCGTATCTTCAACAACTGGGAGCCATGTCAACCTATATCATAAAATGATTCATATAATTTCTATTCAATATTAAAATGAAATATTAATTGTGTTATATATATTATAATCTTCTGGTGTCGAGGCAAAGCGCGGCTTTGAGTTTTGCCACTCAACACGCAATACTTCCAGAATTTGGCTTAATGAGGTGAATGGAGTGTCTTACCACAAGGTTCCCTCTGCCTACCCTGCTGTGTGCGGGATATAGCGTGAAGCTGATTTATTAATAATTTTCATTATAGGCAGTAAACTGAAAAATAAAATACAAACTTACCAATGCCTAATAATTTCGTCCCTATTAATTTGGGAGTGGTTATATTTAATAATCTTGGTAACAGCAGAGATGGCATTTTCAGTAGCATTTAGATTTTCTACAGAACGAGAGTCCGGCTCCGCAATGAGGGCAGCCAATAGCGGCACTGCCCTAGCGCAAGCACTCGCAAACTGTGGTCCACCAAACTGAGCTAGTACTCCACATCCGTAGGCAGCAGCTTGTCTTACTTCAGGTTCTGGTTCGCGTAGTCCATTTAACATAGGTTCGAGAAATATGTCTTGATATTTAACACATGCAGGACCTAAAATATTTTGGTATTAGATAAATTATAATTTCTGAGTTATCGAAAAAAAAGCAAATTTTATTTTGCCCCATGTTAAAGAAAATCTCAAAATATTATTTGTTAACAACAGTATAAACTTACCTCCATACTCAATGACATCATCGAAAATACAAATAGCCCATTGTCGGTCAGCATAGGGGCGTCCGGGGCCTAGCAGCTGTACAAGGTGTGGTAGAAGTGAATCAAGGTGTGGGAAGAAACTTTCGTGGTATGCGGACATCAGGGCGTGAAGAACATCGGCTACACGGGACAATCCATATACATCTTCATTGTCTTCATCTGCTAGTTGTTCTTCCACTACCTACAAATTCAATAAAAAAATATTGGTTTAGAAATGTTATTAATATTTAGTTTGTGTTTTAATCTTGTTTATCTGTCTTCTCCAACTATTAAAATATTGATCACCTTGAAGTTTAACTTAGTTCTTTTTATTTTCACAAAGAATCAAAAATTCAATGTCTTACAAATTATATTTCTAATACATATATATTTTTTATAATTGAAAAAAAAAAAAAAACTTTTATCATACCTCATCATAGTCTTCATCAGCTCGTTTCTGGCGACGTTCAGTGGCACGCTCGAAATGTTCTGTGAGAAGTTTCTTTAGGATACGAAGAACTTCAGCCATCATTTCATCTGCTAAGCATCCGCCACCCAATAATTCTATACACTGCAAGCATTGAGTCAGTCAGTAAAAAAAATTACAAAAATAGTTTATTCTATATAAAGTAGATATTTCATTACTTTAGCTAAACTGTTGAGTAGCTCCACTTGCACTTCTTGTTCTGGTTCAGAGTCGATGGCTTTCAATAACTCCGGCAGTATATAAGCCCACATACCCTGTATGTACTGTGGGCCGCGAATGCGGGCACACTCTAGCAGATAGGGGAGGGACTCGGCGGCCGCCGTGCGGACGTTGTCATGGAAATAGAATTTAAGCATTGGCACCATTAGCTTTACTACATCTTCGGCATATTCTGCAAACGCCTCTTTAAGTTCGCGGGCATAGCACACTAACATATCACAGGCAGAGGCCTTGTCTTCCAAACCTAAAACACAATGTTCATTATTTAGGGCAATTATAAAATCTTAATTTCTTTTAGCTACACGCTGCATTCCGCACATAGCAGGGGTAGGCAGAGGGGATCTGAGAACCTAGTGTTAAGACACTTGGAAACCTTCCGCCAAATTCTATGGCATTTCATGTTGAGTAGCTCAAGGCTGCACTTTCCCTTGACAAGCAAGGGAAGGAATCAAAATATTAAATATCATTTCTAGAATAGTAATGAAACCCACTATCTGTCGCATTTATAGTCACAAGTTTGTGCCCCTGCACCATGACTGGCTTCTTATATAATTCTCTATGATCTTAATATAATTTCCTACAAGACCATAACAATTAACTATACATTTTAAACAAATATGTGCCAATGTAGCTGGCGACTTTATAGATATCAAAAAAAATAGTTTTTATTTTTTATATCAATGTAAATTACTTAGTATCCCATAATAAGTCATTGTATATATTTCTAGTCAATTCAAAAATATTTACCAGCAGTTTTGATGCCAAAGTTTTGCTGTTCACCCAATGTAACAAAATGCCAGTCAAGATCTCCCTCAATTACCTCAAGATCGTCATTGTCTAGCAAAGCCACTTCTGGTTTCATAGCAGCAGTACGCATTACTGGATCCATAACCATGGGCAGGTACTGAGCAAATTTTTTGCCTGTTTAATTAAAAATACACATAAAAATTATTACAATATAAAACTTTATACTTTTTCCCGTTATCAGAAAACAAATAAAAATTATAAGTAGTAGAATTTGAGCCTGTTTTTTAAAATACACATATTTAAGGCGTCGAGTTTTGTTCACATCAAATAGTGTCCTAGTATGTATCTTACCCATTATCCTGCAAATTCTGGACCATGCTGAAATAAGGTAAGATGTCTGTGGATCATCAGCTGGCAACTGCTCTCCCTCTGTATGTGTTTTTAAAAGTAAATCCATTACTTCAGAGGCATCTGACATAAACTTCTCTTCTCCTACAGCTAAACCTAAAAGTAAACAATACAAAATACTTCTTATTATCAATGGCAACAGTGACAAACTAAGGCTAAAACGGGCCCTAGGCAATATTAGAATTCCGGGCCCTTATGTCATGACACATACTTTGCGTTTGGTACTCGATTTTAAATTATATATTATGTTCTATTTATTTATCGGAATCTAAGAAAAAAAATATATTCATTTACGTGTTATAATAATAAGAATTAAGTACAAAATAAAAACCTAATTTTCGGGCCCCAAAAATTACGGGCCCTAGGCAGTTGCCTTTGTCGCCTAGGCCTTAGTCCGCCTTTGAATGGCAAATATTATTATGTATAAAAACATACTCAAATTTTATGAATATTTTAATATCTTTTAAAATTATTTTCACTTTTTACTTTAGAAAAAAATTATGCCATAGGCTAAGGTAAGTACTCATTTCCAGAAACTCATTGCAATAGTACATGCGAGTTTTTGTATAAATACCATATTGGACTTTGTGCACAATATACAATATCCAAAAATATACATACCAATAAGACTGACACATTCAATAGTTTTCCCTCTTAACATTTTGAAATCATCAGTTGTTGCATTGGCGATTATATATTTCAGGCATGGCATCAATCTGTCATAGTAATCCACAAAGTCTTTCTCCACTGTGTCGGCAACTGAGGCTATTGTGGTGACAATTTGTTCCAATACAAGCTTCGTGCCACTTTCAACTAACTGGAATAATATGAATTTAGTTTATTAAAATGTTACTATAGCACATGGTTAATAAAAGTAAACATAATTGTTGTATGTAAGTGAACTGAGATCCCTAACTAAATATAAAAGATAGAAAGGGAGCAAATGTCACTATTAATTTTCCAATGTTATGGAAATGGCCAAATCAAGTTATGTAATTAGCCATTAACGAACATTGGATAAAACTAAAGTATATAAAAACATTAATATTATAACTATTAAAGAATTATATAAATTCAATCACCTCTTTGAATTTAGCAGTAAGAATAGCTTCTAGCTTGTTCATCAATGGGCCTAAATACTGAGTCAAGATAGGCTTTGGACAGTCTTCACTAAAGTTTACCAGAGCAGCTGCTGCATGAGCCTGCAAACAATAATTTATTAAAAATAAAATTCAATATTTTAGGGAACAAAAATGTATGAATAACATGACAAAACATTACCTGCACGCGAGGATTCGCATTATCTTCAAGAACCATCAATAGCCCAGGCACAACTTTGTCGTGGAATTTCTTTTCAAATATTGGTGCAAAGTCAGTTGACATCTGACCTACTGCATTACATGCGGCGTAACGGACTCGTGGGTGCTATAACAGAATTTTCATATCAATTTTTAAAATAAAAAGTCTTTTGAAATTTTATTCACAAAAATATACTTAGTAAGATAAGAGATAACTTACTGGATCAGTTAAGTAGTTAAGAACTGCTGAGACAACTTGGTCAAGCATTTGTTCCATCTGTTTGTGGCATCCCTCCCCAGCAGACGAGACCGCCATCAATGCCGCGTGGCGTCGTTTCCAGTCTTCCGAACTCAACATTTCAGGTACTTGGCCTACAATAAGTCCCAACATAATCTTGCCGCCAAGCCCACAACACATTCTGTCTAGAGCTGATTCCGCAGCGACGTAATTTCTGTTAAGTGATAATTTAATATTAATATATGCATTTGGGTCGAAATTGGTTTTATAAAGTGTATGTAATGTATAATAAAGCAGGTCCACACTTTTTCGCATGAAGCATTGGCAGGATTTTTTTTTTACATGTTCACGGGCAGAATTCAAGAAAATGATAATAATCTTAATATAACTATTCCTCATAGTGGGGATTGAACCTACTACCACCTTATTTACAGTTAGATACTAACCCGCTCAGCTGTGATGGTCTCAACAAATTGATGTACAGTAAATCATGTAAAAGTCATTATACCATTATCAATTGTATAAAATTTAAATATTTAAAATATAAATATCTATATAAAATATATGTAATCAAGGGACTGACATCCAAATGTATAAGGAACATAGGATGCTAATTATCTTGGTAATTGCTCTTGTAAGACCCTTTGTAACCTCATAGCATGTACTTAATGAAGCCAATTGAATGAATCTTACTAAATGCGGAACAAAAATAAAACCTAATTATAAGAATGGGTCAAGGTGATCTATAAACATTTATGTTTTCAACTAGTAATGTGTATGTTTATTAAAAGATATAATCTTTAAAATGATATCTAACATACTAACAGTTCATTGTCATCATCAGCAGCATTGTCTTGCACAGACCAATCAGGTTCTTCATCTAATTCACACATCATCTCCAATATAAGTGGAGTGAGGACGCGAATTGCATTTGGTACAACTTTTCGTACCATTGCTGGTGCTGTCTCACATAATGTTATAAGAGCTTCCAGAGCTAGCTGACGCCAGTTATCTTCTTGATCAGTGTCGCCAATTACCTATGACAAATTGTTCAATGTATTTATTTTTTCTAGCTTGATACTGTGTATAGCACAATATTGGCAAGAGGGGACTTAGGATTAAGACATTTCATTTCATATTTTCCTAGACATTGCTTGTTGAGGGTTAAGAACTGAACAGAGTGAATAAATGAACATGTCATGCCTCTGAGTGGTAATAGATCTGACAACCAGACCCTGTGCCTCTCTGTGATATGACAATCTCTAATTTCTTATATACATTCAAAGATAGGTTTCACATAATTACAAAAAAGGATTATTACATATGCATAAACTAATTTTATTCAATAAATTATATTAAAATAATATAAATAGTTACTATGGTAATACAAGATACTTGTTGAAAATAAGTTTAACTATCTGTAATTACTCAATAGTAGTATTAATGATTAGTATGACAATTCATACAAAATATTTCACATAAATATGATGTTTGGATAATATAAAGAATTTGACTTACTTTCATACAAACTTGGAATATAGTTTCCATTTGTGGACGCAAGAATTTAGGTGCCGATTCAGTAAGTTCAATGAGGACTTTAATAGCTGCATCATCATCAGCTTTTTCAATTGATTGAACTACAACCTGTAGAGTATATACTAAATTGAGTAAAAAAACGTAAAAAAATAATATTACTTAAATAATTTTTGCAAAACATTTGTTTTGAGGGCTACTATCAAACTCCGATCTATAGCAAGTTCGGTGTTAGCGAAATCCTCTATTTAATATTGCACACTATGGCAGTATACAAATTATAACAAAATGTACACGTAGGAGTTTGTGTGCTAAAATAAATTAATATTATAAGAAATAATACATTATAGGATAATTCCTATAATGTATTGTATATCACATTAACAAATTTACTTTTTTTGTGAATTTGTTACCCAAAACTTTTTAACATATCTTCAAACTTCATTTATGTTATAACGCACCTGCATAAAAGGCAATAGCAAGTCACTAAAGTGTTTCTGAATAGCTGGCTCCTTATCATGCAGCAAGATGAAAGCCCCCACTGCCTTGACCGCTTGCATGCGCAATGCTTCAGACTCTGTTGGCTGTAGTGCTGAGAGCAACATTCTCTTGATGACATCTAAATTTTCATTTTGACGATTACCAAAAACTCCTGGTACTGATCTGTATTTGAGTTATTTCCCATTAACATTTTTTTTTCTATTAAACTAAATATATTAACAGTAAAATTTGTGTGAAATATACCAATGAAGCACTATAATACTTCACACTGTATGCCACATACAGCAGGCTGAGAGAGCCCACTTTACCCTCAATTTTTGAGACATTGCATGATACTTGTTGGAACTCAACTTTGGGCCTTGTTTCATTATGAGACTTTGGAAATGAAAATAAATAGTACACATGTGAGTGGGAATCAAACCCACAACTGTCACGGTTTATGTGCCATGATGGCCTCAATTATTTTTGTTTTTATAAAAATTATAAAGTATTGACTTACGTAAACATCCTAATGCCAGCTTCTTTAATATTAGGATCTTGTGCACTAGCACAATTAAACATAAATTGAAGAAATTCAGGCCATTGATTAACTCCATCATCATCAATGTGATTTCTTGCTAACTCTGATACTACATCACATATCTAAAATGAGGCATAGTATAAATATATTATGAGTAATCAACCAGATACCTATTATAGACCAAAATTAGATTAAGGTCTATACCTATGTGCTCACCTATTGAAACACATTTTATGAGTCATGTTTAAATTAAATATTTAGATTGAAGGATATACAAAATAAGACCAACATAGAAATGTGCAAAATTAAAGCCTATGATTTACTTTTAAATACATACAACCTTTTAAAATAATAGCACAATAAAATACATTATTACATCAGTATAAATAGCATTAATTGCAGACATATAATTGTTTAATGAATGTAACTAGACAAAGAGAACAGTTTTGGCAGCTTCAAAGAGTAATATATTTCTATGTTTATATGCTTTATTAAAGCAATTTTGGATTTAATTTGTTTTTAAAAATAATTTTAAATATATAATTAATTACCTTTCGTCTTAAGCTTTGGTTAACATCCATCTGTAGTGTAAGAAGAAGTTGTTCTCTGAGCATGGCTTGTTGTTCAAAAGGAAGTTTTGGGAAGAATTCAAAGAATTCTGCACTAAGTAACCGCCGTAGGAGTACGGCAGCTGTCTCCCTACATTCTTGTCCAAGATCCGCATTTTGTATAGCACCAACTAAATGGACTACTTTTGTTTCTGTTGGTATATCATTGTACACTTTCTGTCGACATCAAGAAAAATGCTTAAGCATTAAAATTAAAATATTAATAAACAAACTTTCTAACCAATAATTTGGATTTTTGTGTTTAACTAGTCGTATATAAAATTCAATAAACAATAAATATTTAAAAAAAACAAAATAATTCTAATTGTAAATACTTTTGCCTTTCAATCAAATTAACCATTTGAAAACTTAGAAAACCACATGTACCGACTTGCCGCTAAGATTTGGCTAACGTGGTAGAAAGATAGACAAAATGTATATATATGCATATTCACAAATAAAGAAAAAAGTTATAGATATAAAAGAATAGCGAATGAATAAATAATGGATATACTTTAACGAGAAAAGTAATTAAATTGTCTATCCTCCATGACCACGTTTTGACACGAGGCCACTACTATCAAGTTTTTCCTTTTTTTCATATAAGCATAGTTTTAACTATCCAAATATTATTTTATTAACAATTAATATAAATAATACTCACTTCTGCCTGGGATCTGATGTCATTATCTATAGACAATATTGTATTTAGTAATTGGTAAAATTGCGCCTGATCTCCTGCCATGTTGAACCTCTTCGAAAAGGCTCAGATTTTTTTTATAACATTTTATGCGGTCGGCACTATTTAACGTGTTGCCAGTACGATTTTATAACAAAAAGTAAATAATAAAATAAAAATAGATATATTTATAAAACAAATTTAACTCAAAAATCTATTGATTGGCAATATTTAAATTAATTATTATATACGAAAACCGTCAAAATTATGCTATGTAATATGTTTGAGTTTGAATGGTTAGATCTAAACAAATAAAATTTTATATTATAAGCAGCTTTTATTAATAATGGAAAATTACTGTAATTAAATTCTTATATTCTTGCTTTTAGTTTCAATCTCTATCTTGAAATTGTTGTAAGTAGCTATAGGTAGATCTACGAAAGATGATATCAAAATTCAAATATACAGACAGACAGCCTAATTGTAGAAGAAAACATATATAAAAGCCGTATAAAAATGCTCATAAAATTAAAACTACCGTTCTTTCAAACTCTTCTCAGATCATATCATACCTTTCTTGATATTAGCGCCATTTCGATTCGAATTTTGAACGATAATTAAATGTCTACTAACGGACACTTGTTCCGATGAAGTCTGAGATGAGATAATGCTCCTTACGTTTCATATTACAAATTGCTATTAATTTTTTAATAAAACTACTTTTACTTTTTATTTTTTATACTTTATACTATTTTATTTTTATCTGCAGCAGCAGATAAAAATAATATAAATAGCGATTTATGATTGTCATAGTGACATTTAAAATTTCATGAAGCTTTAATCACAAATGTCAGATTACTTAGTTACTTACAAAATTTAAGTCACATTTGTATTACGCACATTTTGTGATGAAATTAACCAAAAATATATATATATACATATATATGAAATTAAGTGCTTGTTATATCAATTTATAAATTGCGTTTCAATATAAGATATTTAAATTAGTTTTATGAATTATTATATACGTAATGGTATGTGATATAAACTTCAAGGGAACTTAAATGTTACTAATTAAAGTTTTTTCAATTAAATAATCAAAAAAATATTTATTTTCAGGCTAGCTCTATAATCTTAGCTGGCTTAGGTATGGCAGCAGTAGGTTTTGCTGGTAGATACGTTATGAGACAAATGCCCAACGCTTCCGTTAAATTTGCAGAAGCTATGAAAAATCTCCCGAAGTTTGATACCGAAAGTTTAGCAAATTCTAAATATTACAAGGGTGGCTTCGAGCCAAAAATGACAAAAAGAGAAGCATCTTTAATTTTAGGTGTTAGTCCTACAGCTAATAAATCCAAGGTTCAAATTAAATTTTACATTTTTTTTTCTCATTACAGATACATAAATAAATAAAGTAAATAATTTATATTTTCTTTTAGATACGAGAAGCGCACAGAAGGATAATGTTGCTTAATCATCCTGACAAAGGTGGATCCCCATTAATTGCTGCCAAAATAAATGAGGCCAAAGATATATTGGAAAGTGGAAAATCATAACTTCTTACTTGTTATAGTTCTAAATAATGTAGATATCCAAAAAATAGATCCTCCTATGTGTTAAAAACAAAGTAAACATCAACCTTAAGAATATTGTATTTATGCCTTGTTTCTTGAATAATTTATATTCACAATAATCCATTTTAGTACAAGAAAATAAAGATAAAATTTAACATCTCAATAATTTATTATATTATTACAAAGAATTCACAATTTTACATTTTATAGCATGCTAAAACATGTTAAGGAAATCCTCACCATTAAGCAAGCTAACATCAAGATTTATAAAATTGACTGATAAGCGGTGTATGCAATTATAAAAATAAATACAATGCAGTTGTAAATATGCATAAAAAATATTCTGAGGTTAGAGTTGTTTTTCATTTCATATTTTAAACAGTTCAAGTTCAGTTGCATTAATATGTATATAAATATAGAGAATGAATAGTTTGGAATATACAGTGAGAGTAGTTATTATAAGTACAATTAATCAATAAAAATAGTTCTTGCATGAAGTGTTTTGGTAGTGCTTTTGAATTTATATAGTTTATAAGCAAGCTATAATATATCTCACTCAAAACTTACATAGAAATAATTACTTATTTCTTCTATAAATAATTGGTATTATGTAAAACAAAATAATTGAAGTATATTAACCTGATAAGTTGTGTTCTGTAAACTTAAAAAACACATTACAAATATGTTAGAAAAGAGTGCTTATAAAAAAACATGGCTTACTTTTTGGCCTTATATAAATTAAAAAAGTAACTTAAACTTATAAACACACCTTAAAATGATATGACATTACACAATTATTACTATCCTTGTCCATAATTGTCATAATAAATATTATAATTAATAAAAACAAAAAAAAGCTTTTATTTTTTCATATCAAAAAATACTAATTATAAATAGTAAGTAAGGACAATGTTAGCCAAAATATAGATGACATATTTTAATACACCAAACATATGTACTATATTCAAACAAAAATAATAACTACTTACACTGTACCATGTGCAGTGCTTGATAAGGGATTGTCCAAGTAATTATGTAATACAAGTTTTGTTAATATATTTTTATTTAAAAAAATGAAGAAATTGCCTCATAAAACAGAAATGAAAAAGCAACTGGAGAGATTTATTTCCCTAGTTTTAAATAAATAAGAACAATGTTGCATAACACCTTTTTTGAATACTTCTCCAGTTTCTGTAATGTTATAAAAAACTACTCCCTTTCCCCCCCAATTTTATTACATGAACAACCTCTTAAAATTAGTACACAGTTATATAGCACTGCTAGGTGGGTGATAAAAACATACATACACAATATTTAAAAAAATCGATGTTAATAAAATAGTTTAGAATGTTTAATTCTAGTTTTCTTTATTTAGGTTTTTTAATAAATATCTCTGTAAAAAGATAATAGAATTTGGTAAATTATTTGAAAAGATGAGATCAAAAGTTTCTTGGGTCACATTATAGCTCAGTTTTTCGCTCACCGAGGTTCTTTTTGTTGCTGCTCTCGACGTTGCTTCGCAAAACGGGATCTCAATTTTAGTATTGTAGCATTTGATAAAGTCCCAGGTACTTTGAAAATTGACTAAAAATACACAGGTAATATTAATTATATACATTATTACTGATTTTTAAAATAGTGTTTAATAGTGTAGAATAGTGTAATTATTCTAATTATTAAATCTTTTATATAATCTTTTATTTACTTTTATATAAAGACCAAAGGTTTTTTAACTGTTCAATGAATACTAAAAGTAGAAAAGAAATTATTATAAATGCTAATATAAAGCAAGAACAGAAATATTGTCTTGTATATACGGACTATTATTAAAAGTTAAAACAATTAGTTTCCTGCTAATCTAAACAATAAATGCTACGGATCATGACTAACTGGTTTGTAAATCTCGTAATTATAATCATAAATGGATATTTTAAAGTCAGTATAGAAGTATTTACATAAATTTTATATATAATTAAAAAATATATCTTTGAATGATGTTTTTATCATGTTACCTGCATAAACTCATGGCAGTGCAATGCACTAGCATTTTTTACTATGGCCTTAAAACATTCAGCCAAGGAAGTGAAATCATTACAAGCCATTATGGAAGCTCTGTTGTTTTTTATGAGTGTTAGACAAACTCTAAATAAAATTTTGGAGCCCTCGTAAAAAAGGCAATCCCATATACGCAATACGGTTTCTATAGGTAGCACTTCAGCAAATAGGCAGACAAACCACTTGGTAGTTATAACTGCCCAGGGTAAACCTTAAAAAAAAGAGACTGTAATTTAAAATTTAATATAATTTTGAAAGTAATCATCCAATTAAATTTGTGTCTATATTCACCAATAAAATGCACTATAATAAACTCTAAAATGTATTTATCTCAGACAAGCAAGGAAAGATTGTAATCAAGATTATTTTCTACAAAATATTAAATTATTAGATAATTGTCATTAAAGAAAATTACAGTGACTACTCAATTATCAAATATTTAAAAAAAAATAATTACATCTGTAATTATTTCACTATGTAATTATAATTAAACTAGCGGACGCGGGCAGCTTCGCTTGCTTATTTCGGAGTGAATTCTAATAAACCATGAAACACATGTTCAATTAAATATTTAAAAAAATCCAAATTTAAAATTTTATAATAATCGGTGGCGTTTTAAAGATTTTTCCATACCAAATTTCAACCCTTTATTAGGGGAAGAATTCTAGAAAACCATGAAACATGTGTTCATTTAGATACTTTTAAGAGTCTGAATTTCAAATTTAATAGAAATTAATGCCGATTTAAAAAAAAATCTATACAAACTTTCAACCCCTTATTTGCACCCTTAGGGGGAGAATTCTAGAAAACGATGAAACACGTGTTTAATAAAATACTTTTCAAAATTTATAGAAATGGTTGCCGATTTAATTTTTTTTCCATACAAACTTTGAACCCTTATTTCACCCCTTTAGGTTTAAAATTTTTCAAAATCCCTTCTTAGTGGATGTCCAGATTATGAAAGTAAATATCTGTCCAAATTTCACGTTTCTACCATCAGCGGTTACGGCTGTGCGTGCGTCTTACCTCAGTCAGTGAGGACAAGTCCTTTTATATATATAGATTATAATTGTTATTATATAAAATTGCTGGTATCATTGGTTCTTTAAATATATTTATATTGATAAAATCAGTATTATACACATTAAAATGTTATAGCATCAGTTTTTTCCTATCAACGATAGACCATGAGTAATCTTTTATGATAAAGAAGATAACACTGTTGCAAAATATGAGCACATACCTAAGTTAATCACATGTTGGTGAACATCAGGGGCCTTAGATTTCACTAATTCAGACAATACTTCAATATCAACAATAAGACCATCCATAGTTTTTGTATAGTAGTCAGGGAGTATTTTTTCTACTAACACCTTTAGAAGCCAAAAGGATGTCTCCTCACTTTTTGTAGCCAATAAAAGCAAACCTTTAAAGTAAAATGTTGCATAATTTAAATAGGTGTACCTACTTGTTTCAAATTTCAATATTCATGCCTATTGAAAATTTTAAAAATTAATCATAAAGTAAGATAGATCTACTTTACTAATGCAACATGAAGCTACAGTAGCTTCAAGTAGCTAAAGCACTGCTGTTAACACTATATATATTGGTAAAATAATTTATTACAATGTTTTAACTTAAAAAAGTTATTTTAAATAAATTTAAAAAGTATGTGTACCAGCAATATAATTCAATCCTTGACAATATCCAACTACTCTGTTATTATGAGCATAAGCAATAAGAACATTGAATAAGTGAGCTTGATGGTTAGCTTCTTTGGAAAAATAAATATTATCAGGAAATGTACGGGGCAAATCTGTTTTCACAAGATCTACTAATTCCTTTTCAAAGGGACTATCTAGAATTTTTTGGTATAAGTCTGGATTTTGATCTTTCATTTTATCTGCCTCTGAAATTGCCATCCATACAGATGGGCGGTGCTCACCTATATAAAAGAAAAAAAAGTCAGTACAAATCTTAATGAAAATAATAGAGCAACAACTTTATTTTATAATTTAGGGGAAAATGAAGATACATTTCCTAAAAAAATATGTATTAAAATAAATGTTAATTAGTTAATGTCAAAGTGTATATTTACTTGGGATGCCCTTGCGTACATATCTTTTAACCGTATTTGTTCGCTTGACCGACTTTCCTTCTCCCAATAAAAGAGACCACTTTTGTGCTCTTGACGCCAAAACTTTTAAGTAAACAGACATGAATTCTTCATAGCTTTCATAATCAAAATCATCGTGTCTCTCGAAACCGTATTCATCCACAGTACTAAAAAATATCATTTAATAAACATTGTGTTATATTTTGAGCAAACACGGTGAATCATTATGAATTTTACCTGAAGCTAGAGTGAGCCATTTCTGTGGTTTTATAAATATTTACTTGCTTGTGTCAAAGATAAGCATACTCCATGATTATTGTTATTTTTAAATTGGTAAATGTAGCTACGCCCCCAAAACACCCCACTTGCGCTGTCGAAGATCGAAGTATCACGGATCAGCCGAACATGACAGCTATTAGCGATGAACATTGCCCAATTTAGTAGCCTTTACTATCGACAGTTGACATTTATGACAACCCATTGACGGTTGATTGAAAAATATATTTTTGATAAAATTTTAAATCAAGACTATAGATATAAAAAATAAGCTAATTATAATAATTAAAAACCAAATTAGCACTTTTAACAAAGACGTTATCTTTGCTAGCTATCGTGTTCATAATTAGTAATTGTTCAAATAAAATGTATTATTAGCTTTATTTGACATTATTCTGCAAATATGTAAACGAATGATTTTATATTATATTTTATTATGGTTTTATGTTTCATGGTTCTATATAATTTCATTACGGTTTGGAGTTACCTACGGTGCATGTTCAACCCTAAATCCTTATTAGTAAATAGATGACAATTCTTTTGACATTTGCGAATTGACAATTTGACATTATATGAATTGTTATAAATACCAGACAAACAGTGTTGTCAAACATTTTTCAATTTAAATAAACTCAATTATTTTTACTAAGAAGAAAATATAAATCAATTTCTTCAGTATATAAATTAATTACTATACTAACAGATAATGGGGCCTCCACCTGTTGTAACTGGAATTTCCCCCAAAGAGGGGCCCCCTGGTACTAGAGTAACAATCCGAGGGGAGTTTTTAGGAACAACTACAACTGATTTGATAGGTATCTCTTATTCGCTGTAATATATAACATAAACGATAGCCGAATTATTTTAATGTGCATTAAAATGTTCTTTTTTAGGCTTAAAAATTTGTGGATGTGACTGTTTGTTATCTGCAGAATGGAAAAGTAAAAACAAGATTATAGCTAGATCTGGTCCATGTAAAGGACGTGGAGATATAATTGTCACAACGAAGTCTGGTGGTGAAGGGACATCTACTGTACAATTTAGAGGTATACTAAACAATAATTAACTTGTTATTGTAAGAAAAAAAAATTGACTAAAATAGTTTCTTATAACTTTCAGGGTATCATGAGTCTATAGGGCCTGTGAAAGAGAGTGCAGTGTGGGTGGAAGAAGCTGCACCACCATCTTTGCCATGGGGTAGGAGACCGATGTCACCAACAGCTTACACTCCCCCTGATCCTCTGGGTTTGTCTACAGAGGGAGAAGACTGTAAATTTCCAGAAGAAGAACTACATGAATTATTTCCGGATGGGTAAAATTATAATAACATACACTAAATATAAAAACCTATATATACAATAATTTATATTTATTTAAAATATAAATATGTGTCGTATATATTAAATCCATAAAAAAATAATAAATAAAATCAATCACAAGTAGTTTTAATTAATACTCAAATTGAATGTAATTGAAATATATTTTAGATCAGGAAATCTGTCTGATGAAAATTTTCAATCAGGATGGTATCTGTTGGAACATCATAGCAATACATCATTTGAAGATCTCAAGGCTGGGATGGTGTTTTTACAAAGGAAGGTAGAAAATTTTAATATAATTTAGTACATATATATGTAGGCCAGGCAGACATTTTCCAGCATGGAAAAGAAGCCTAGTTTCAATTTTTTCTACATTTTCTGTCAGTATTACAGATTATTTTATGACCATCCCAATTGGTTACTCAGAGATGGATCTTGGATAATACCTAATATTAATACATGTTTATATTCTTTAATAGGTCTCTATATTGTTGGACATACCTTCCAAAAGATTGAGTTATTTTGAACCCTAGGATTTTTAACTAGTAATATAATGATGCAATAAAAGTTATATTCTTTTAGGTTGAAGGTCAAAAAGAAGGTCAACTTAGTTTTTTAAAAGCTAACACCGGTGCTGTTATGGATCAATTGGACAGATTAGTTCTGTTAAAGAATATGTATGAAGATGACCAGAGAAAGAGCGGGAAAGAGCCCTTACTTAGCCTTCAAGCTGCTATAGAAGGTTTGTTATAATCTTTTAATTAATTTTATTAAAGTATAATAAGGGCCTTGCAGCATAAAATAAAAATAAAAGTGGACTTGTACAGTTTACAGAAACAATTGTCCACAACAGTTGTGTTTACAAGCAGAAGCCATGTTGCTGTGCCACAACTCCCACATTTATTTTGTTTCTTTTAGGTTTGTTAAATTTTATATTATATCTTTATATATTTTGTTATTACAGAATCTATTTCTCTCGCTGATTCCTTATTTTCCGAGATTCTGTCTCGGAAAGAAAATGCAGACAAAACTCGGGAAGCTCTCTCATTACTTACACGACATAAATTTCTTTTTCAACTGCCCGCTTCAATTGACAAGAACATAAGAAAAAAGGAATATGACTTGGTAGTCAATGATTATACAAGGGTGAAGAATTTATTTGGCAATACTGATGTTAAGGTACATTTACTCCAGGAATGTTTTCGTTGTAATGAAAAGTTAAAACATGTATTAGGGAAACACGGGAGAATCAGAACCACAGGGTAATGAGAACTACTTTAGTTAATGTATATGTGAATGAGTTAGATCCTGTTTTGCTATTACATATCATAGAAGGACACATACCATTAACTGTTTATATTATCGATAGTTATCTGTAATGGTGACTGATTATCATGCTGGTTGCGGGATACAATGTGAAGCTGATTTAATTTTAATTTTTACAATCTTATTTATTTGCATTTTTACAGATTTTGTACAAATAAAAATATTGCATATTTCTATATTAGTAATTGTCATAATATTACGATATAAATTAACTTTTTTTAATTAATCTTTGTAGCTTTTTCAAAAGATTCTTGTTGAAATTGATAAGAAAATAGAAGATTTAAAAGAGAACTTACACACTAGAATGAAAACAATGCCTGTAAATGTTCAAGAACAAACCAAATATATAAGGTATGAATTATTTGAATAAATAACTTGGTCACTTAGTAAATAACTTAAAGACAATGTTTTACTACCTACTAACTAATGTTTTGTGGAGTTATTTGTGTTTTATTTGTATTTTAAAGCTTAATTTATCAATATACATAAAACATATTTACTATCTTGTTTTGTATAATTATTATTTTATTGTTTTAAAAAAGTTTTGTGTAAAGTAATTGACGTATATGTAGAAAAACAGTTTTAATACATAAAACGATTGATAATATTGAGCTTCAGAGTTTCTTTTAACAACGAGTTAAGCAAATAAAAGCTAAAGCTTCTAATGCTTATTTTATAGTACAGTCGACATGTGGTAGTCGCTCTTAAGTTAGGCTTTCTGAACTTATTTGCACATTATTTATTCGAAAAGAAAATTCAAAAATAAGAAAAATTCAACTTTCAAGAATCAACTTCATTCGGCCGCGATTTTTAAACCGTACTGTAAAATAACAATTTTACAGTATGGTTGACGAGTCGCGGCTTTCAATGTTCAAAAACAAACTTGATCAAAAAAAATTGAACTGTTCTAGGTTACTTATTAGCCTGAACTTCGAAGGGGACGCAGCGTGGATCGCTATCACTACTCGCAAGGACTATTTAGTTAGTCTCATGAATAAAGTGAAAGAACATTTCAAACAAAAAGAGGAACAAGAATCTGGCGACAAAGGTATTCTATTATAAAACGGTTAAAATGTTTCTATACATTCAATGTATTTGAGAGATGTAAAGTGCTAATACAATATGGAGCTATGATTTTAAAAAAATTGTCGCTCTGGTTTTCTTTTTGTTTAGTGAGTAGAAACGCAACGCCAAGTGAATCGTATATGGAATTTTTGGAATTACTAGACGATTTTGAAGGAAATGTTTTTACTGCACAACTATTAAACCTGGATAGAATATAGTTTATAATTTTAAAAAAAATGGCCAAAAAGTCAATTGCATTTTAAAATTGTGAAAGGTAAACGCAAGCGCGACGCGGACAGCGAGGGTGCGCACAGCGCCACGCGCGCGGCGTGGTGCGGCGCGGCGTGCGGCGCGCTAGCGGCCGAGCTGCACGCGCTGTGGCCTCTTGCTCGCCGCTACTTTGCGGGCGAGCTGGCCGGCGCGCCCAGCGAGCCGCAGCGGCATGCTGATCTGAAGGTATAGAGTTCAACCCTGAATAAAAAAAATATTTACTTTTTTAATAAAATTATTTCACTCAGAGAATGAAATATTTTAAATTTTCATTTCCTCGTTCTGGTAAAGCTGAAAGAAGCTGTAGAAAATATTGAATTCCGCTACTCAGAAAAGAAATCCTCTAATATTTTACAGAAAATAGAGTACTTTACACTAAGTTCCCTCTGCCTGCCCTTCTACATACGAAATACAGTAACAAATCATAAAAAATGCCTTCAAAACTTAACTAACCTGCTAAATAGTTGAATTTATAAATAATTTCATGACTGGGGCATAATTATGTTTACTTAAGTACGGATTTTTCGACAGTACGTCATCAGTACTGCATTTGCAGTAAATCAATTATCTATGATCACCACTACTATGTTTAGTATAAATAATGCATAAAAATGAAATGAAATTTTCAATTATAAATAAAAAAATTGCATTTTCTTGTCAATTGATCATTCTTAGCAATTATCTTTAAGAAACATAAATTTGTAAAAATCTCTAACAACTTAAACAGATGCTGTAAAAAGCCTATAACAAATTCGACGTAGCTTGATAAACCATTTGGTCCATTTTCAAGAGGCATGGGATGAAGTTCTACTAAGTTTACTAAACATATTTGTGAATATAATAACATATAATACGTATAACATTTTTTTTTAGGAAATGATAATAGCACTAGTGCAACAGTTCTCAGAACAAATGCGGACATGTCTATTGTCCGGGGGCGTGGCACCCAGCGCTGAGTTGTTACGGTCGCGCCTCCTCGCCAACCTGCGTAGTCTCCGGGAGGCCTATGAAAGCTTGCTTAAACTGGATTTGCCTTCTCAGGTATAATGTATATAAAAGAATAAGAAGAACTCAGAACTCCACGGTTCTCTTTCTACCACGTATTTGCAATCACTTTATTTAATCATTACATATATACTTTAAAATCTTGGATTGTACAAAATACAAAAAGTAATCATCAATTTACCCTAATTTTTGTCATTCTTATTATCCTACCAGCCACTAAGTATAGTAGAGAAAATAATATTCGACTACCGAGTGCACGGTATGACGGTGTTCCTGCAACGCGCTCACAAACGAGTCAAAAGCTTACCCGACCAGGAGACGTGGAAGATACAAGAGTTCTCTGATTATGGAGCTATTACTAATTTGGTAATTTGCTTATCTATTTTTTCACGCTGTATCCCGCATGTAACAAACAGACCTAACCTAGTGTTAAGACACTTTGTTGCCCACTTTCCGCCCAATTCATGAGATATTAGTTTGGAATGGCGGAAATAAGTGAATTAATAATAACGTAGTTCAAGCGGTCGAAGTCGCGAGCGGGTGGCTAGTTTACTACAAATCTGTTCTTTCTATTTACAGCCACAGCTACTTGAGACTTACATAAACGATGCATTATCTTCCATTCATAAATGTGTATTCACAAGCGGTAGACGTGAGACAGCACTTTTGGCTGAAGGTAGTGACCAATTGGCGGTTCTGCAAAAGCATATACAGCAAATATTGCTTACATTTGTTAATGTATTGCAAGATCTCGCTTTGCAACACGATAATCAGGTATGATTATTTATAATTATTTGAATAAGGAATTCTTTTTTTTTTATTGTACTAGTTTCGTGCTCGTGGTTTTGCTCGAGTTGACTTTAGTTATTATTTAGTCATTTACTCATATTTTTTTAAAAAAACTGACGATATGTTTTTTCACGACATGACATTATTTTACACCATAATAAAATAAAGAATTTAAGATAATTCATGTAATAAAGCTGTTCTATAATATTATAATTATAATGTTATATTATATTAATATATAAAACATTTGATAATTACAGGATTTCAACAATACAAGTCTATCTGTAGCTCTCGACCAGCCATTGGAAGAGCCGACCCACTCTCTAGGAGATAATAAAGCTAGATCTTGGCAACAACGTTTACTCATAGCAGCTGCTAACGCTCAGTATACGCGACGTGTTATATTAACTAATATAAATAATTCCTTTGAAAAGTGAGTTGTGAAAATATTTTGTTATAGTTGGTGGTACTTGTCTTTCAATTTTTCATTACGAGAATAAACAACACAGACGAAGAAGAGACTGTTGTAGTGCAGCGGCACAGCGTATAACTAAACCCATCGGTTGTGATTTCAATTTCTATTTGAGAGAATGAATTATTTTCATCTTCTCGTCCTGGTGGAAACAGCTATACGTTACTACGTTAAGTTCAGAACATCATATTTTCATTCATCTCTAATAACTAAACTAAAAACTAACTAAAATTTCCTTGAATGCAATCTGTCATCATAACTATATTGTGTTCAGTCAGGCCAAAATAATGAAATAATAAAAACATGCATGTCTAATAATAATTGAATGCAAGTAATATGTACTACAGTATACCTTACGTTTTAAATGTAGTAAAATTAAATAACTTTAAATGACTAAATTTCATTTTTCCAGCTACGAGTTCCCAAAGCCAACATTAGCAATGCAGACCACCAAGGAAGCACTAAGTAATTTAGAATCAGGGATAGCAGAAACCTATTTAGAACACAAGGGTGATCCTTTAGTGGGGACGATAGAGCCTAGCATGTATATGGGTAGACATAGGATAGACCCGGATGCAATTGTAGACGATGCAAGGCCTTATGTATATGAAATAATTAATAATTTGATTGCTGTTCATGCTGAGGTGAGTCTAATTTTAGTCGTTTAAGTAAATTTAATGATAATAATAATATATTTTTGCTTTTATATTTTTTATGAAATGAAAAAAAAAAAATTATAAATATTTTGTCATAATATGTAATGCAAAGAATTAATAGGAAAGTGATATATGTATAGTAGTAGAAGTAATTTCATGTAAAACTAAATGTTTTGAATATAAAATTAGCAATATAATAATTATTATATTTAAGTAAATATAATTTTCATTATCATAATGAAAAAATATAACTTACAAATGTTTCAATAGATGGCGTTAGTGGTAAGTTAAATCGCGATATTGTTTGGTTGCAATGACTACACATATAATTTTGGCGTCCTTATAATTTAACTTTGCGCAGAGGCAATATCGTAACCAATGAGGTTAATCCGAGGTGCGATTATTGCTAGTTGAAAACTTTACCAATACCCCGCCTTGTGGACGTGAAATACCGTCCGCTATGGCAATTTTTGAACGGCTGTAAAGGCCTAATGAATAAAACCAAAAAGAAAAGGACATCTTGGTTAAATGTAGATTGGGTTATAATCGGCTTCACACTGTATCCCATTCCCTCAAACAGCAGTGTAGGCAGAGGGAACCTGCTGTTAAAACACTCCGTTCCCCGTTCTGCCGAATTCTGGAGGCGTTGAGTGGCAGAACTCGAAAATAATGAAGCCAGTCGTGCTGCTATGATGGCTTTGAAAAACCAGTAATAAAATCTAACTCGTCAGGTGGACAGCATATGCGGCGCGGCGTGCTCGCGTTACGTGCGAGACATCAGCGAGACGGTGTGCGAGGAGGTGTCGCGCCTGTGCGCCTCCCCCGCACCCCCGTCCCCCGCCGCCGCCTTCCGCGCGCGCCTCGAGACCACGCTGCTGCGCCTCGCCTGCGCCGCGCACCTCACTAGGAAGGCTGAGTTAGTGCTGTTTGTGTACTGTTGACTCAGAACTATAGTCTTCTTGAATCTCTTTCCTCCAGCGACATGGCGCTGGGAAACGGCAGCTGGTCGGATGCCCTCTCGCCGTGGTTTCTGGCGGGGGCAATTACTATGACCGCTTCATTGTGGTGGGCATTAGGCCCGGTGGAGTTGTTTCTGCCGAACTATAGTCTAGTTCTGTAGTCTAGAAGAAAAGTTTATAGGGTTAGCTACAAGGGCCGCCTTACGTGCGCGCCTCCGGGCCGCCCTGTTACGGTTTGCCTGAGTCGTGCTAGTGACTAGGGAGCCATTTTTATGTACTGTAAAGCTCTGAGCCGTAGTTAAAGTGACTTGATACAAACCACAGGATGAGCCTTCTTCTTTTTCTGATTTTATTTTGAAATTCGAATTGAAGCGTGTGAACTCGTTATAGTTACAGCTTGCCATTCGTGGGTTTGTCAACGACATTTGTGCATAATCGATTATTTCGTGTACACAAGTAATTGAATTCAAAATTGTATTTTTTATTACGGTTTCTTTTATTGCTATGAATAACAGAAATGTGTTTTATTTAGAAATATAATAAAATAATAATCAGTGTTTATTTATGGCACCGGCAAAAAATGGCACCAACAACCGTTAAATGCGTGTCGTGTAATATTATGATTAATGAAGTGCTGGCCTTCATTTGTAATAAAATGGACATTATGGACGAAGACGTATCGCAAAACGGTTACTTTGTGATTCGTTATCGAAGCCGATGAAGACACGATTACGTGACGGGAAGTCTGTAAGAGACATAGACGACATCCTTTGTATATTGAAGGAAGCTGATCCTGAAGTGCTACCGATCTTTGTCGCACGGGAGTTGCAAAAACTGCCCCCAGTCCTTTTCGACCATGTCGATGTAACCCAAATACTTAAGGACTTAGTAAAGATGCGCCGCGATGTAAATGATATTTCCCAGACCTATGCAAGTAAGGAGGATTTAAATATATTGAAACATTAAAAGGGACCTCAGTGATAAATCATTTATCTAGAAATATAAATTATAAAAGGGGCGCGAGTGTGGTAGAAAGTTTCGAATGTAATAGTGGTCCTATGGGGTTGCATCCTATTAGCAGTGAGAAGGATATTTGCAGAGATCGCTGCTCATTATCTCTAAAAATAAAGGATCATTATGAAAAGAAAAATCAGGATGAAGGTAGAAGTAGAAAATAATTATCAACTGAACAGATGACTCACGATGTATTACCGGTATACGACTTTGAGTCAGCTGAGAGCGGATCGATGGAAGCGGTCAACGACACGAAGGCAGTGACGAGCGTGCGCGTGACTCATGCGTCGATTGTACCTACGCCGATAATACCATCTGACGGGCCGTGTTCTAATGACCGCTCGCCGCAAGAGACAAAAACTTACTCTCAAGTTTTGAAACGTGGTGAACGAACTCGTCATGAAGAAAATAAGCAATGGATATTAGTACAAAACAAGAAATTGACAAATAGATTTATTGGTAATAAAGGGAAAGCAATTGTTGAATCAAATGAAAATTTTAAAGCTGCGGATATACGAATTTCGTTCTATATATATAATATAGCAAAAAATGTAACGAAAGAGGACATTCTAAATTATGCCTTACAGGAGACATGGCTTTTACCACATTATCTCCACTTTCTGGGAACAATAGATGTTGACTTCGCGTTTACTGGAAAATCAGCAGTAGACACCTCTCAGGGTATCCTTCGTGGAAGATCTTACGGTGGGGTGGCACTACTGTGGAAGAAGTCTGCTTTCCCCCGTGTGTCGGTAGTTCAGTGTAAGAGTGTGCGTTTGACGGCTATCAAAATACATCTCGACAGTGATAAGTCGATGCTTGTGATCACAGTGTATATGCCTACGGACTCGGCGGTCAACCTCGTTGATTTCACGGACTGTATGGGTGAAATAAGTGCTTTAGTGGAGACTAACAGTATTGAATCTGTTTTTATTCTCGGCGACTTGAATGCACATCCCGGAGAGCAATTTTCGCGTGAATTTATAAATTTTTGTATCGAAAACAAGTGGTCGTGCGTAGATATGGATTTACTACCCAGTGATACTTATACGTACATTAGTGATTCATATGGTTTTCGTAGATGGCTCGATCATTGTGTCGTTACGAGTGCCGCGCGGCATTCCGATGTCCGATCATTTTTCCTTATTAATTGAATGTAATTTAAGTAAGATTCAGTTGAAAATTGTGGCCCCCTTACCATCTTTAAATAA